>JARACY010001136.1:0-65336 GCA_029255725.1 Scrobipalpa atriplicella | reverse complement strand
TTAGATTGATTTAGCATGCTCTCTGATTTAAGCGTCAAAAAAGCAGTGTTACTGTAAATTAGGAATGTCAAAGTCATGCTGTTTATTTGCTATCCTGTTCTTATGTCAAAGTTAAGAAAGTGACAGCACTATCTAAGAATTAGAATTAGAATTATGTCGCGAGAATCGGCAGCAGTAAGGCAGTTTCTTAACTTTTAAATGAACTAGCAAGAAACAAGAAGGACATTATCATAAAACATCAATTACCAATGAGTCTCAAGGAAAAGTTCCAGTCGGAAGATTTTACGCTTAAAATGAAGACTGCTGAATCCAATGGAAGGATTCTATGATGGGCTATAAAAATACCTTCGAAAGTCATTTTAATTTTTATAATACACTGGTTTCTACCAGTGTTTGTAAATTCAAATAGCCTCAACAAGGACCTCAGTTATTTACGTTCTTTTAACTATGACAGAGCCTATTTGGAAAATCATGATCAAAATGATCATGATCATGAAATATAGAATCAGATTTGACTTAGCTATGACTAACTTGAAACTGGCCTCGATTCTCGCCGTCCAGTTACTAATTCTAATTCTTAGTAGCGCTGTCACTTTTTGACATTTTACATAAGAACAGGATAGCAAATAAAACACATGTTTTTGACGTTCCTAATTTGACATAAGCTGCTTTAAATAAGAGCCGAGCATAGAGCATGCTCCTTATTTTACGTCAAATTCAAGCAATCTAATGTCAGATTAGGAATTTGAAAGTCATGTGTTTATTTGCTATCCTGTTCTTATGTCAAATATAAGAAAGTGACAGCGCTACTAAGAATAAGAATTAGTAACTAGACGGCGAGAATCGAGGCCAATATGAACATAGTTAAGAAAAACAATATTATGTATAGGACTATTAAGAGCTTGAAATAACCAAGTGGTATAGAATTTTAATTGAAAAACCGTGTGTATGGAGTTTTTGTATTCTATTGATCACGTCTATTTCTCTCTGAAATCATTAATGAATTGAAGAATAAGATGTAATTTTTTGTTTATTTTTTTCTTGCAAACTCAACACAGATTATTGGATATATGCAAAAGTATTAACAATTTTGTTTTTTGTTTTGTTACAACATCCCTTGTCTGTCAGATGAATATTTTTGTATGCATTTTCCACTTTTTCTCAAATAGCACGGTTGAGTTTGCGTGATAATAAAACTAACTGCCTGATATAATAAACTTAGTGACCAGTTTTATATTATGAGCCTAATATTGAAGACAATGGCGTCAATTCTCGCGACATAATTACTACTTCTAATTCTTAGTAGCGCTGCCAGTTTCTTAAATTTGACATAAGAACAGGATAGCAAATAAACACATGACTGTTTATTTGACGTAAAATAAGAAACATGCTCTATGCTCGGTTCTTATTTAAAGCAGCTTATCTTAAATTAGGAACGTCAAAAACATGTGTTTATTTGCTATCCTGTTCTTATTGTAAAAATTAAGAAAGTGACAGCACTAAGAATTAGAATTAAAATCCTGCCGCGAGAATTGACGCCATTGTCTTCAATATTAGGCTCATAATATAAAACTGGTCACTAAGTTTATTATATCAGGCAGTTAGTTTTATTATCACGCAAACTCAACCGTGCTATTTGAGAAAAAGTGGAAAATGCATACAAAAATATTCATCTGACAGACAAGGGATGTTGTAACAAAACAAAAAACAAAATTGTTAATACTTTTGCATATATCCAATAATCTGTGTTTGAGTTTGCAAGAAAAAATAAACAAAAAATTACATCTTATTCTTCAATTCATTAATGATTTCAGAGAGAAATAGACGTGATCAATAGAATACAAAAACTCCATACACACGGTTTTTCAATTAAAATTCTATACCACTTGGTTATTTCAAGCTCTTAATAGTCCTATACATAATATTGTTTTTCTTAACTATGTTCATATTGGCCTCGATTCTCGCCGTCTAGTTACTAATTCTTATTCTTAGTAGCGCTGTCACTTTCTTATATTTGACATAAGAACAGGATAGCAAATAAACACATGACTTTCAAATTCCTAATCTGACATTAGATTGCTTGAATTTGACGTAAAATAAGGAGCATGCTCTATGCTCGGCTCTTATTTAAAGCAGCTTATGTCAAATTAGGAACGTCAAAAACATGTGTTTATTTGCTATCCTGTTCTTATGTAAAATGTCAAAAAGTGACAGCGCTACTAAGAATTAGAATTAGTAACTGGACGGCGAGAATCGAGGCCAGTTTCAAGTTAGTCATAGCTAAGTCAAATCTGATTCTATATTTCATGATCATGATCATTTTGATCATGATTTTCCAAATAGGCTCTGTCATAGTTAAAAGAACGTAAATAACTGAGGTCCTTGTTGAGGCTATTTGAATTTACAAACACTGGTAGAAACCAGTGTATTATAAAAATTAAAATGACTTTCGAAGGTATTTTTATAGCCCATCATAGAATCCTTCCATTGGATTCAGCAGTCTTCATTTTAAGCGTAAAATCTTCCGACTGGAACTTTTCCTTGAGACTCATTGGTAATTGATGTTTTATGATAATGTCCTTCTTGTTTCTTGCTAGTTCATTTAAAAGTTAAGAAACTGCCTTACTGCTGCCGATTCTCGCGACATAATTCTAATTCTAATTCTTAGATAGTGCTGTCACTTTCTTAACTTTGACATACGAACAGGATAGCAAATAAACGCATGACTTTGACATTCCTAATCTTATGTAACACTGCTTTTTTTGACGTTAAATAAGAGAGCATGCTAAATCAATCAATCTTTTAGGTTATGGCGTTTCTACTATGATTTCTTAGGCTGTTCTTATTTAACGCGTTTTATGTCAAATTAGGAATGTCAAAAAACATGTGTTTATTTGCTATCCTGTTCTTATGTCAAAGTTAAGAAAGTGACAGCGCTACTAAGAATTAGAATTAAACAACTTTACAGTAATATAGCATAAGTTTAGGGTGTTTATTCATCTTGTTTAAATAATTGTCATATCCGGATTTCCCCATCATTTAGATGACATAGTTATATGATAAGTTTAAAGTCCATGTTTGTAGGTAAATAGTTATTGTGATTTTAACAATAATGATATTTGTTTTGTTAAAGTTTCCTACAAATACAAAATAAAGCTCCAAATGCGGAAATCAAAACCAATTTTTCACTTAGCAGTATTTTAAAAACGATTTCGCTTATGATATTATGACGTTGTAAGTTCATTTTATTTATAATACAAAATATTTGTATTGAGTAGTATTAGTCTGATAATATTGACTAAATGAAAAAATGCCAAATTAGCTATCGACAAAGTGAATCAAAAAGATACTGGCCCGACTTAGAAAATATCAAGTATGTAAAATTGTAAAGCATTTCTACAAATGAAAACTGGTTTTATAATTGCATATTTTATTACAATTTCTACGAACATAGACCGGCGAGGGTTCTAATATTCAATGCGAATCTATCAAATAAAATTTTCAATTAAAACCAACGCTGATAACGTAAATTAACGGATACGGTATACGCACTTATCAATATTTACCAGATGTTTTATCTCACGACTGCAGTTTGGCCATACTTTTGTAAATGTGCCTACACGGACATTGTCTTAGTGTGCGTGAGTACGACATAAAATACCTATAGTTACGCACACAAGCGCGCGCATCTGTCTGTACGCACAATCACAAGTATGGCCGAGCGGAAGTCGTAAGATGAAACAACTGTAATAAACACGGTATAAGCACTTTATCGATATCTATTTCACTGCACTGTTCACTGCTGTGCACTTATGTTGTCCTGGTACCTGGGTGGATGATGGCGGAGAGTGGGGGGTGGTGCCCCTCACTCCTCGCTGATGCTGCGGTCCTGGTACCCTGGTACCGGTGGGTGGATGGTGGTGGGGGGTTGTGGGGGGGTGTTGCCCCCCCTCACTCCTCGCTGATGCTGCGCTTGGCTTGCGGCTCGTCGTCCGTGAGGTCTGTCTCCGGGGGCTGCTCCAGCCCCTGGTAGCTGGATCTGAGTGTCTGACGCTTCTGCCGGCTAAGGGAAGACAAGGTTTGATCAGTAAGAGGAAACGACCAAAGATATCAATCAGTTCTACATAGGTCTAAAATACCTACTTGTGTTATTTTCAATACGAAAATAAACTTATAGAGTGACTTTTCATTGGGTTTCGGCCCATGTGGATTGATATAGACATATGAATATGAGCAGTCAGGAAACATGGGTCGAATTTATGAACAAATTGAGTCGTTTCTTAGGCCAAGTTCTTTGTAATCACCAGCAATATGGTCACTAAGTCACTATATTAGTAAAGAGTAATGTATAGCGGAAAGGTTGAACATGGGCAAAGCATTGTTGTGCTATAAACTTGGTGTAAAGTTTGACGTACTTGAAATCAGTTTTTGAAGCCATATTTATTTTGGTTGTTGTAGATTCTTTTTATTACATTAGAATCGCCAAAACATTGATACAAATTAGAAAAACAAATAAAAGTAACTGAAGTGTTTTGTGATATTTAGTACAGTATTTTTATCTCACGACTGCCGTTGGGCCATACTTGTGGTTGCGCGTACGCACACACGCCCTTATGTGCGTTAATACAGGTTTACTAAAGCGAACTCACGCACACTAAGGCAATATGCGTGCCGGTACATTTACACACAACTAATATGGCAATGAGATAAACATTTATAACTAAATCCAAAATAATTTAAGTGAAAGTAACACAACCAGACCACGCAACATGTAAAACATACAAGTGAAGTGTTCAGCGTTACCTAGCGTCAATGCTCCCGGAGCGTCCCATGATAAGCTTGGAACAATACAAGTGCAGTTGTAGCCAACAGTTACACAACACAGTAGGTAAGAATAGGTAGTACGTATGTAGCACACATATACAACGTGTAATAGAAAGGGTATATGCATCGAGAAATGTGTGAATCTACCCATGAAACTGAACAAATTTCCCTAAGAAATATAGGACGAAAAACAAAAAAAAAAAAGTTTGACCTTCCATACAAAATGCATCAGCTGATAGCGTATTTAGTATGGGAAGTCAAAATATTTTTTTCACATTTCGACCTATGTTCCTTAGGGAAAGTTGTTCAGTATCATGTTTAGACCCCCCACACATTTCTCGATGCATATACATTTCTGTTACACGTTGTATAGGTATAAAGTGAAATTACAGAAAAAATATTAGTTAGTGGAGTAGGTATAGCGAAGTTTAGATTTGTTAGATGCATTTGCAGAACATCAGGATAATTAGAACATAAATAAAATAGATCAGAAGTGTTGCTATACATGTAACATAAACCTACATTTATACATTAAACTAAGCAAAGGTTAATGCAATGGTTTCTGTAAGCGTAAGCGATGTGATGAACTTATGAAACGCTACTTTATGTCCTGTCACTGAACTACTATTATACTAGCGTATATGGAACAGCCATCACGAACATACGACATGTCCCCAAAATTCAATAAGGCGTCCGCACGAATTTCGTCCGTGTTTATTTTTAGATTTCTACGTATACCGGGTGTAAGGGACAGCGTCCCGCAAACTGATAGGGGTTGCTCAGTCAACGAAACTGAACAACTACCACCAGGATTTTTTTCAGGAAATGAAAAAAAAAATTGCTTTTTAATACAAAATGACCACCTCGATCAGACAATTTGTATGGAATAGCAATTTTTTTTTTTCGTTTCCTGAAAAAAAACCTGGTGGTAGTTGTTCAGTTTCGTTGACTGAGCAACCCCTATAAGTTTGCGGGACGCTGTCCCTTACACCCGGTACGTAATGTACAGTAAGTAACAGTATGATGCACTAACCTCGCACTCGTTGCTGGTCTCGTTGGTGGGGGGTCGAGGTCGCTTCTTGCCGGTCTTGGCGGGCGGCACCGCCTCCGACTGCTCCGGCCGCTTGGGCTGGAACTGGAACAAAAAAGGACAGATTATTTCACTTGTGTCTCCAAACTAGCCAAGCAGTGAGGCCAGGAGAACACGGAACAATTGGCTGAAAATTGGTAAAAATACACAATGAGAAATGCTGTTTAAAACATCTGAATTAAATACATATTCAGTTTACACAATATTTCGCTAATGTCAATAGATGGCACTGCTAAGTAGCGGTGTACGCAGTTTATAAGGGAGGTTATATAAGTCCTCTTTGTTTTATTCGTCCATGGTCTTACTAAAGTCACTTTAAGTTTGCTGTACAGAAAATAACTGGCTTTGCCTACAAAACCTGGTTAGGTTATTATATATACCTGTAGTGCTGGGGGCAGGAACACCCTGGTGTTGACGAAGTACTCGTTCTGCGGCGCGAAGTACATGGTGGGTATGCGCGTGTCGGCGGGGAAGTCCCGCAGTTCGAACCGCGACGATCGTGTCCATATCACCGACATGGCTAAGTCGCACACCGCCCACATTTTCTGTAAATACAAAGGTTATTTGATTAGAAATAGACAATAGATATCTTACTGGTGTGTAATATAAGCATACACCTTTTTACCCAGTCATTCTGGCTTAAATTTGGCCTTGTCGTGGGAATCGAACGGGTAGAAATGAAAATTGGTATATATACTTATCATGGGTCACTCTATTAAAAAAAAAGGTGGTCCAGGGCCATGAGGATTCGCAGCCATCTTGAAAAAACCTGCTAATTCCCAGATAGCGGGGTGGTCCTCGTACTAACTTTACAACACACCCTGGGCAAAGGCACGTGCACGTGCAGTTGAAAAAAAAACCTAAATTATGAAAAACAAGATGGCCGCCATACAAAATAAAAAGTCGAATATCTCCTAAAGGATAAGAGATAGGTAGGAAGTGCTCGAAGAAATGTCATAGAGGTCAATGGAGGGCAACTTCCAGTGATCATGAAAATCCAAAATGGCGGATACAAAATGGCGCCCGAAAAAAACAAACGACAAACCACGACCACACCACAAAGAAATAGAAGACTAGAGTCAAGAGTTAATAAAAAAAGTAACTCACAGTAAGTAGATGGCAGTCGCATGTGTATAAAGCAGTATCCTCGTTCAATCCCCTAGATTAGGTAGCCGACCCAGTAAAAGGTACAGGCTAGAGAGATGATGACTCACATAGTTGACGCTGTCGTCAGTCTCGTTGAGCGCGTCCTTGTGGTTCTTCATGCGCTCGACCAGCATCTTGTAGAACCCGTAGCAGTACAGGTCGTTGCGGGTTATCAGAGGTTCCAGAATGAACCACAGGCATTGCTTCACGATCTGGAATCAATGGTAAAATACAAATTTAGTATTATTTATGAACAAGATGTTAAATTTCTTGGTACCTAGTTTTTAGATGAAAGAAACTTGTGTACATGATCCTATTAGGCGTATATGATTATACAGGGTGTAAAAAAAGTACTGCGTTCCTTTAAACCACATGTTCTACTGATGACCAAACAACTTTCCCAAAGCACAAAAATTTTAACTCGAAAAAAAAATTTGCCTTGACCATACAAAACTGCAAATCCCGGAGAGCATCTTTGTATGGAAAAGGCCATTTGTTTTTCGAGCTAAAATTTTTGTGCTTTGGGAAAGTTGTTTGGTGTCATCAGTAGAACATGTGGTTTAAAGGAACGCAGTTCTTTTTTTTTGCACCCTGTATAACGAACGGAAATCGCGAAAATATACGGACTTTTCGGTAGATCATTTGGGGTAGGATGGGGTCTTCCTCTTAGTGCTTCATCCCGGGCAACGGCAACACAGGCTTGCCTATGAATAAATCCGGCTGAATGATCCCAACCAAGCGGCGGTAGGCTCTGCAAGGCAAACAGCTTGCTGTGTTCCGTCGGTGCGTGAGAATACCAGTGCCATAACAGGATTTTTTTTTGTAAGCTCGCTCCATCGTCGACTCTGTCACTGTCATCCGTGATCCTATGTCCCGGGTCAATCCACCAATATCATCAGTCCACCTGGTCCAGGACTGCCTACTGGACGTTTTGATGATAAGGGCAGCCACTCTGTAACCGCCTTGGTCCACCGTCCGTGTTCTGCTCATCCTGTCCTGTTTATTTGTAAAGGGTTAGTTTACCTTGAGCTGGTTGACGTCATCATATTTGGTGAAGGCGGGGTCGTGTGTGAGCACCGGCACTGCGAACACCAGCATGTAGTCCGGCAGGATGTGCGGCAGTTGGGCGACGGCGCGCTCCACTGGAATACATAAACAAATAAATCAGTTATCAAGTCAATCATCCTTTCTACAATAGAGAACATGCAATCATCAAATATTATCCGTATCTGAACTTATTCACAAAAAATATCGTAAATTATAATAACAGTGAAAACAGAAATCAAATTGATTAAAAAATCACCGAGATATACCATCATAAAGCTAGTCTATCTATCTCTCTCTTCGAAACGACATTTTATATGGAAGTAGTATGGCGGTCATGTTATGTGACGTCACATAACAGTTCGGATCTCTCTTTTTTTAACCGACGACTTTAAAGCATTATAACTCGTAAACTAATGAGTATTTGGTGAAAATTCTTTCACATTTATTTTTGTATGGTGACAACAATTCTTACTGATAATTAAAAAAAAGTCATGCTTGTGTAATTTAGAAAACAAAGTAGACATTACAGCTGACAAAGTAACGGTGATTCGGATTCGGATTCGGTCACATTCGGTCGTATTTGTATGCAACGCATTCTTGTAACCGTGCAACGCGGTCAATGCCAGCGAATTCCAAAATCTGATAGTTACCAGAGTCTCGAAGGTGCTATAAATGTCTGTAAAATTTCGACCACTCCGTCTCCATAATTACACACACGACGGAGCGGATCCACCGGCCCGGCAGACATACCTTTAGTGCCCTGCGTGATGTTGCGTATGTACTCCCGGCGCCGCACCACGTCTGCTAGCATGTACTGCCGCACGACGGAGCGGATCCGCCGGTCCGGTTCGCGGCCGGCCAGAGCGTACATCCCCATGAAGTCTAGCGGCAGGCATTTGTTGGGGATGCCCTGAGGATAGAGAAAGAAACATTTCAAATAGGTTCTAGTTGTGAAACTGATTTAAGAATTCCTCAAAAGCAAAACATAGAATTAATATTTTATTTCGTCTGAGTGAAACATTGAGATTATCTCTAAGGCCCGTATTTATAGTCAGCTCTCAAGAGTGACAGCGAGTTTGAGTTCGTATCAGAAACGTCATTCCAATACAAAATGACCTGCCAAATCCGCACTCAATATTGCTCTCAATCTTGAGATGGCTTTATAAATACGAGCCTAAATGACTGGTTCCGATCTCTAAACAAATCTGCGAATAGGGGCCTACTTGGGTCACCCGTTACCTCAGTGTGATGCCTGAATATGTTGTTATGGCCGATACATTGTCTTCACCTTCACAGAAATTAATTCAAATTCATTTATAATACAAATCTAAATTTTAGTGATTATCATTCGCAACGTTTACCTTTGAAAGTCCTTTGTGTAACTTCGCCGCGAATGCTTCTCTTACTTGAGGTACTTCATCCTGAAATAATAAACATTTTTATTATTATGGTATTCCATTTAAACATTTATATTACACGATCACACACATAGCCCCCACTAGGATTCCCTGTGATAGATTCTGTGTATGTCCATGAAACCCATTTCTGTGTATGTCCTAGTGAGGGCTGTGTGTGAGTGTGATCGTGTTACTCGTGTGAACTGTTGGTACTCACGATCATGAGGTGTGAGAGGTTGTAGAACTGGTCGGCGGTGAACTGGTCGCCGACCCCCTTCTGCTCGCAGATCTTGAGCATGGCGGCGCCGGCGCCCAGTCGCAGCCACGCCATCTCCGCCTTCGACAACTGGTTTTGCTGAAATCAACAGAAGCAGCTATATTAATTAAACAGTTTTTCTGCTCAGTTTTTATTCATCTATGTTTCGCACCCTTTCCAGGAGCCGTGCCGTGATCGCGGGCAATGTCACCCGCGAGTGTATGTAGAAATGTCAATCGTTTATTGTTTCGTATCAAGAGCCCTAAGCCCAGAATAGACAAGACAGTCAACAGCTTGAAATATGCTGCTGTTATTTATTGAACTTGACATCCTCTTACTTATGATCACCTGGTACTCCTCACGAGATTTCACGTTATTGACCGAGGTTTATCAACTATAAATGAAAGCATCGCGAGCTCGAGATTTTACGTCATTGACCTCGGTCAATAGGGCTCGGTCTAGCCTATATTACAAGCGATATCACACCTGTAAGAGGTCTCCCTTGTGCACAATGAAGGCATTGAGCATCCTGAAGGTCTTCTGTGCTGACAGCTCATCCTTCTTCAGTCCGAGCAGCCAGCGCGCCATGCACTTGAGTCCCTCCAGCTTGCACCTGGTTTCCTCGGGCAGTTCCTCCTCCTTGCACCAGTCCCCGGTGGGCGCGTTGGCGCCGCCGCCACCCTCGCGGACTAGCAGCTCTTTTACTATCTGTAATGTGATAAAATATAACGAAATTAGTGAGTTTGTCAGAGGATTACACCAGCATTCATTTGATTGCAGTGTTTGTCCTTTGTCCTTGCAAAACACAACAGGTATTTCTACTGCTAGTATTAAAACAGTTCCAAAAATCCAGTGTTTCCTGGGCCTACCTAATAGGGGCCTAATAGGGGGTGTTTGCCACATTCACTACTTTTGGCAGGCAGATTGGCGGACTGATTGCACCGTAATATGAGTATCTTGAAACTTTTCCTGAGTAGAGATAAACGTGGAAGTCTGAATGCTCACCTTCCTGGAGACAACGCAGGTTGAGACACTGACGGCTAAGGCTGCTTACAGACGAGCGACAACACGTCAGCGACCGCCCGCGACAGCAATCGGCGACGGTCGCTCGTATGTAAGCAGCCTAAGACAGAAATGGATAGGAAAACTAACACGAAAACCAACATCAACGATCCCGAAAACCCCGATAACCTTGATATCGATTTTAGCCGGATCGGGGCGGGTTCAGTTTCGGCCGCCATCTTGAATCAGCCTTTTCGGTTTATCATACCGACTCACCTTCCTGGAGACAATGTTCTTGATGTGTACAGGGAAGTTGTCGGGCAGGTTGTGTGCGATATGTCCGAGGGTGACGATGGCCGTGCGGTAGTGTTCCGACTGCGGGTGCAGGGTGGCCTTCAGCGTGTCCAGGATCTCCGTGAAGATGGCCGTGCGCTGCTCCGGCACGTTCACGAATAAGCATCTGGAATATAAACAAACAATTTATGATGAATGGCTAATAATTTTACCGGGTGTTAGGTACAGCGTACCGAAAACTGAAATGGGTTGCTCAGTCAACGAAACTGAACAACTTTCACCAGAAATTTCTTTCCATACAAATGTCTGATCAAGGTGGTCATTTTGTATGGAAAAAATTGTTTCCTAAGGGAATTTTCTAGTGGAGGTTGTTCAGTTTCGTTGACTGAGCAACCCCTATCAGTTTCTGGTATTTGTCCCTTACACTCCGTATAAGATTATTTTAATTTAGGTTATTGCATGATGGACTGGAAAAAATAGTATGTTTTTTAAATCTAAAAACTATTACTGAAAATGATCTTACCTGACAGCGTTCTTGGCCTGTTTCGGTGTTCCAACTTCAGCATAAGCTTTGCAAAGGGTGATTAGTTTCGGGAACAGTGAAGGACATGCCTCGTCTGCAATACAATAATAATACATACATTTATACTTACTAAATGGGTTATAAAACTTTCGAGCAATAATTATTATACTATTAAGTACAAATATTAGTGATTTGAAATGCCGCACTAAGCGCAAGATTTAACGTTATTTATCGTAGTATATTAACTTGAATCGCGAGCTTACATTATTGACCGAGGTTTATCAACTAGAAATACGAGCATAGCGAGCGCGAATTTCATTTTATTGATGGAGGTATATGTGGTGACTCACTGAGCGGCCTGTATTTGCCGAGGAAGGTCAAGGCAGCAAGGATGTGAGGCGCGACGGTCTCGTCGTCCAGCTCGAGCAGCGCGGTCAGTCTGTTGAGCACGTCGGAGTGCAGGAAGTGCGCGGGGAACACGAACGACAACATCACCAACAGCTTCAGACCGCGCTCCGCCGCCGTCTTTATGTCGCACCCTGTGGACAACCAACACGAGAGAACATATGATGAACATATAATGAACAGATGAACATATAATGGGTGGGCTTAGAACCAGCACTGTGCTGTGCCCACACCTATTTTCCACAATGTTTTTCTTGTTTTGTGTTCAGTTCATGTGTAATTTGTAAATGTGTTTATGATGTTTTGTTTCGTATTGTTTTGTTTTTGTTTCTAAATGTGTCTATTGTAAACGTATGTGTATGTGTATGTGTATGTGGAAAATAAATGTGTTTGTATTTTAAATGTGTTAGTATTATATTTGTATTTGTATTTTGTACATATTCAGAAATACAATGTAAGTCAAAGCCAGAGGGCTACTTAAATATTAATACTTTGTATTGTTAGAGGTAGTTAGTTACCAAGTACATTTTCGTGATAACTTCCATGCTGGACTGGGAGTGATAGAAAAACATAGAATGTGCCAGCTGCATCTCCTCCCGGGCATGCTGTAAAAACCAGCTAAGGGATTCGAGGGTTTTAGTGACAACCTGTCACTATAGCAATATACGTCATAATCATCTGTAATAACCCTCAAAACTTGTCAGACGTGGCGGAACGACCTTTGATTAGGGATAAAGGCGTGATTTTTATGTATATATGTATGTACATTTTCTGTCCAGCTCTGAGATGTAGTCGAGGCTTTCCGAGATACATACCGCACTCGATGGCAATAGAAGGGTCTCCCTTGACGGCGCTCTCCACGTAGCCGACCAGCACCAGTAGCGCGTCGTGATCAATCATCACGGAGGAAACGCGCTCCAGTAGCATCTTCACAGTGTTGTAGTATAAATTTGTCATCACCGGCTGGCCGAGTTTCTTGAGGACTGCCGACTGGAAGAAAACAATTATATTTCGGAGGCGCTAAACAAAGACTTCTATATAAACTGAGGTAGACGCGGCACATGACCAACTTTATGGGCACAGGTTTACTACAAAACTAAATTTATGAGCTCAGGTTTACTACAGAACCAAATTTATGGGCACAAGCTTTCTACAGAACCAAATTTATGGGCACAGGTTTTCTAAAGAACCAAATTTATGGGCACAGGCTTACTACAGAACTAAATTTATGGGCACAGGCTTACTACAGAACCAAATTTATGGGCACAGGTTTACTACAGAACTAAATTTATGGGGTCAGGTTTACTACAAAACCAAATTTATAGGCACAGGCTTACTACAGAACCAAATTTATGGGCACAGGTTTACTACAGAACTAAATTTATGGGCACAGGCTTACTACAGAACTAAATTTATGGGCACAGGCTTACTACAGAACCAAATTTATGGGCACAGGTTTACTACAGAACTAAATTTATGGGGTCAGGTTTACTACAAAACCAAATTTATAGGCACATGTCTACCACAGAACCAAATTTATGGGCACAGGCTTACCATAGAACCAAATTTATGGGCACAGGCTTACTACAGAACCAAATTTATGGGCACAGGCTTACTACAGAACCAAATTTATGGGCACAGGCTTACTACATAACTAAATTTATGGGCACAGGCTTACTACATAACTAAATTTATGGGCACAGGCTTACTACATAACTAAATTTATGGGCACAGGCTTACTACAGAACTAAATTTATGGGCACAGGCTTACTAGAGAACTAAATTTATGGGCACAAGTTTACCACAGAACCAAATTTATGGGCACAGGCTTACTACAGAACCAAATTTATGGGCACAGGCTTACTACATAACTAAATTTATGGGCACATGTTTTCTACAGAACCAAATTTATGGGCACAGGCTTACTACATAACTAAATTTATGGGCACAGGCTTACTACATAACTAAATTTATGGGCACAGGCTTACTACATAACTAAATTTATGGGCACAGGCTTACTACATAACTAAATTTATGGGCACAGGCTTACTACATAACTAAATTTATGGGCACAGGCTTACTACATAACTAAATTTATGGGCACAGGCTTACTACAGAACTAAATTTATGGGCACAGGCTTACTAGAGAACTAAATTTATGGGCACAAGTTTACCACAGAACCAAATTTATGGGCACAGGCTTACTACAGAACCAAATTTATGGGCACAGGCTTACTACATAACTAAATTTATGGGCACATGTTTTCTACAGAACCAAATTTATGGGCACAGGTTTACTCACAGTGGTCCTGACGCAGGTTTCGCAGGTGACATTAGGGTTGAGTATGGTCTCCATGCCGGCCAACACTTCTGGAGCCTGCTTCATGTGGTTGGAGAACTTGTTTAAGAATTCTTGAGCCTTTACGGACTCTGGGAGGAACTTCGAGCTGATGTGGAGCACCTGCGGACGCGGAAACAAAGGCTTAGTATCATTCAAATTAGTTACATGCTTCCTAAATAGTCAGTCGTAGATTTTACTTGCCCTGTGGCTGTGCCTACCCCACAGGGATAAAGGCGTGATTTTATGTGTAGCTATAGACACAATTAGAGATTTCTGTTACATTTACATTAAATTATATGAGTAATTTCATATTGTTTTGTTGGATTTCAGGTATAATAATAATAATTGATGTACATCTTTAAATGAGTTTACAGTAGTATTTACAAATTTACTGCTGAATATCATGTTGATTGTATTGTATACTTGTTGATTGCCATCATTTTCTTACTTTACGATTTAACTATGTATTGATTGTTACCTTACCTTGGCAATTAAATCCTTCTGTACAGCAGGCGTGGGTGGTTTCCTATGCAGCTCGATCCACTCAGCTACAGTCCGGCGCACGGCCAACTGATGCTTCTGCAGCTCTATGAAGGCTTTTGTTGCGTTATCATCCACATTGGCCATTAGGAAGTACAGCTTCTTCATACGAATGTCTGGAGGTAAAGTGTACGGGACTAGAGAGGTGTTTAGTAAACGCTCGACCAGTAAACGATCCTCTAGAGCGGTCATGTAGTATCCGTGAAGGATTTTGTCTTTGATCCATTGGACAGCCTTTTCTGTGGCTGGTGGAACGCTGTCTTCAGTAAGGAATTTCTTGTAGATCATAGCTAGCCCCGACATGGCTTCTTTGCGGATTTTGAACTTTTTATCTAAGGTTCTTTCTCGGACGAAGTGGAGCAAGTCTTCGGACTCGGCGACGGCCTGGAAGTCCCTCTGAGCGGTCGCTATGATCGCCATTACCACTTCATAGCGCACTTGCTCGTGAGCGTCGTGTTGACGCATTTTTAAAGTCTCAGTTATATCTTTACGTAAGTCCGGGTGGTGCACTAGGAAATGCATACAATATTGGACACACTTAATTCGGACTGATACTGAAATATCGTTGAATCTTCCAAGGAAAGCTCTCCATAAGGCTGGATATTGCTTGGCCAGCTCGGATCCCGGTTCTGAGAACATTCTGGCTAATAAAGCCACTCCGCTGAGTCGGTCTTGGAACTGAGCCGACTTGAGCTTGCACTCGAGCTGTGGTAGTACGGCGACGAGGATGGAGGGGCAGATCTGGTTGAGCTCGTAGATCAGCTCGTATACCTTGGAGAAGATCACCAGGTCCTGCTCTTCCTTGCCGAGGATAAGGACATGATTGAAGAACTGTGAAAGAAAAAAGAAACATTATTTATTGAGATATTCAAACTCAAGCCACTTTATGATTTTTTCTTTTTTTTAAACCGCCTAAACAGGATTCTACACACTATTAAACACAACAACAGAGTTCTTCATCTTATTTGTCAGACAATCAGGTGATTCATACTGCTTTGTCTTTACCAAACTCAAAACAATCTCACAAAATAATGATATCTTGTATGCCCTCTGTGGGTATCGAAGCACACAGAATAGAACAGGATTAGGATAGAAACTCACCGCTTGTATAAATAAACGGCTCCAAAGTCTCACTAGTTTTAAAAACCAGTTCCTTAGCAAGCGTGTAGGCATGCTTGTGTTCCCTCTTGTTGGGCTCCACCAGGTTCATGAGGATCTGGAGACCAGCTCACTGATGATAATACTCACCGCTTGAATATAAGGCTCCAGGGTCTCACTGGTCTTTATAACCAGTTCCTTAGCAAGCGTGTAGGCAAGCTTGTGTTCCCTCTTGTTGGGCTCCACCAGGTTCATGAGGATCTGGAGACCAGCTCACTGATGATAATACTCACCGCTTGAATATAAGGCTCCAGGGTCTCACTGGTCTTTATAACCAGTTCCTTAGCAAGCGCGTAGGCATGCTTGTGTTCCCTCTTGTTGGGCTCCACCAGGTTCATGAGGATCTGGAGACCAGCTCACTGATGATAATACTCACCGCTTGAATATAAGGCTCCAGGGTCTCACTGGTCTTTATAACCAGTTCCTTAGCAAGCGCGTAGGCATGCTTGTGTTCCCTCTTGTTGGGTTCCACCAGGTTCATGAGGATCACGTTGAGCAGCTCGTTGGAGACCACGTCCGACTCCGTGATCAGCGGGCACAGGATGTCCAGCATGAAGGATTTCACCTTTGATGAGTGTTCCGTGCTGTGAAGAAATATGTATTTAGGTAAGTAATAAATTCGAAATCTTTAGCTATACAAGTATAAAATACAACCCTAAAAAAGGGTGTACGGTCAGCTTCAGGTCACGTTTAGGATTGTAAGGGACAACTTCCCGCAAATTGATAGAAAGGGGTTAATCAGTCAACGTAACAGGAATTTCTTTGAGGAAATGATAAAAATATATCAGAAGATATGTATTTGTATGAGGATGGCAATTTTGGTTTTTTCTTTCTGGTAATTTTTTCGTAGTTTTATTGAATAAGCAACCCGGTTCGCGAGAAGCTGTCCCTTACACCCGTAAACCTGTGTGGTGCCGGGTCATAATAGCGCCACCCCTTATCAGAGGGATTACAGGATAAATTCAGGGAAGGGTCAGCACCATTCCATCATACTCTTCGCTTTTCTCGCTCCGTCGTCGCAATACTACCTAAAACGTCGATTATGTACGGCAAAAATTTACTCATCACCCCTTGCCTAAACTTGACTCATTATCAAACACATAGCATACGACAAAAGAAAGAGTTGACTTACTTGACAATCTTGAACATGAGCGAGAAGAGAGCGCAGAAGATCTCCTGGCAGTCTTCCAGCTCGAAACACATGTTGAACGACTTGACATAGGCCAGGTTCTCGAGTAGATAGAAGTAGCGCTTGAACGCCGGGTCCTTCGGATCGCGGAGACCTTGAAGTTGGTTGATCAGGAACAGGAATATTGTCTTCACCTAGAGAAGAGATGATTTAAACATTTAATTTGTTTACAGTAATTTTGGTAAATCTAAAAGATACAAATTTTATTGAAAGTATTCGAAAATGCCTCGCAGAGTCGCGGTACGCCACGAGATGCAGCGCGGCGCATCGTGATGCCGCAAGCGAGAGCGAGATGTCTTATGGTAGTGACAAGACACTATTACGTCTTATGGCTGCGTCCCGTGTCACTCCGCTATGCTATGCAGCGGTGCAACACGAAGCCTCTGGCTTCTTCAAGCTGCTTCACGGCGCAAATAAGCCAACTTGACAATAGTTTAAGTACCTGCTCCTGGTCCTTGTACGGAGCCTCCGGGGCGTACACCCTCAGCACGTCGGCGATGCAGCAGGCGATCAGCAGCTGCACCTCGCGCGAGTGATGCGTCAGGAATATCTCGTCCGCCAAGTGGAGTGCCAGGGGAATGTACTGCTGGTACATCCCTTCATCCTGGCCTAAACCTTGTAGTGTGTGGGCTAGAGCCTGGTGGGAGAAATTTTAGTGTTATTGACAGTAGCTACATACGTTTTATGTCACGACTGCCGCTGGCCTTTATGATTGTGCGTACAAACACGCGCCCTTGTGTGCAGTTCTACAGATTTACTCTACCCAGCTTACGCAATACGCATACTAAGGCAATGTGTACCTACTGAGGTAAATTTACACACACAAGTATAACGAAGCAGTAGTCTTGAGATAAAAGATCTATAGTAGAATAGAACAGATGAATAACTACATAAATATATTAGCATGCGTTAAAAAAAATGGTTGAAAACGCACAGCTCGACTCTTCTAGCTGTATTAATAATAATTAAAAATAATTGCTTATTGCAATAAAAATACGTTTCCAGTTTACGAGACGCTTATTCTATTTTCGAATTTTCATGGTCAGGCAGACCATGTAAGGAATAGAAGCGTGATTTATATACGTGTGCATTAATCTCGCTAACATTATGTAGATAACAATCGGATATAATATAATAAACACCAAAGTTATACGCCTATGTATGCGGACGTAGCGGTGAGGAAAAGATATCAAAAATACAATGGTAATGAGATATTCTAATAGTGTAACTCGATATGTTAGCTACTGTAGATATTGCATTCTATCACTGTTTGTATAAAGTGTTTACTGTAAAGCCGAGTCTCCAGTGCATAAACATCAGACAAAACATACCCCCGCGGGGCAGAGAGGGGAAGGGAAACGTTTGAGAAACCTTTCGCCTCTCTGCCCCGCGGGGGTATGTTTTGTTTGTCAGATGTTTGTGCGCTGGAGACTCGGTTTAAGGCTACTATGGCTATCTGTAAGTGTGTCCTATTCTATTAGATCCATGCACACTGGACTGCACGGGAAATATTCATACATATTCATATTCCATTTAGGCTGCTTACAGACGAGCGACAACACGTCAGCGACCGCCCGGCGCCCGCGACAGGAATCGGCGACCGTCGCCGACTTGATTTGTAGTCTAACTAAGAGAAGTCAAGTCGGCGACTGTCGCCCCTTGCTGTCGCTGACGTGTTGTCGCTCGTCTGTAAGCAGCCTTATTGTTTGTTTCATATTATTCTTCTGTAGGTTTTCGGGTCGCGTAACCTTGGTATTCGTTTAGAAACTGCCAATAGGCCTCTGACAAGGTTTGTATAACCACACTATCCCGTAACCGACGGTTAACGTGCCCTCCAAAGCGCGGAATATTTCATACAATCAGAATATACAGCTAGTCCTAACCAAACTGGACATAAAGTAGTAAATTGATAATATTAACCTTATACTTCCCCAGTTTCATAATAATGTATGACTAATAGATTACTCTGCCTCTCTTAAACGATTCATTCACATAATATCAGTTTGTAGTAAAAATAGACAAACATTGTGTAAATCTAAAATATAGGTCATTACAGAATACCCTATGTTGTGTAAAAATATCACAAGTGTGGAATTATCACCAAGCTATTTCAATTATGTATCTGATGTTGAGTAGGAGGGAACAGTCACTGGTATGAAAATAAAGAGGACTAAATACTTATACTTACACTAATTAGCAGACAAAAATTAAAAAAAAAACTGTGATAGTGGAGTGTGGAGTGTGATATTTTCTTCTATAGTAGTAGATAGGTTTCATTATTAGGCCCAATAGGTGTAATAATTAAATAAAAACTAATTTTCTACTATACAGAATACTTCATTCATTATCATAATTCAGTTTTAGAAGTACAAATGTAACAAAATCTGGTTTACTGATACTGATAAGACATATCAGAAATTAAACATAACTTAATAGTTAAAGATGGTTAAAGTTATGCATGGCTATTAACAATATCAATGTTAAGATAATCAACTTTTAACAGTTACACTATGATTATCACAACATTGATATTGTTACATTATAACTAACTTCGTGTATAAAAGGTTCCTGTTGAAATTAATTTAAAATATTCAATGTTGCTACATTTGACCAGACCTACGAAAATAAAATGAACTTATAACTCATAGCTTACAATAACCTAACTACAATAACCTAACTAGGCAAAATAAAAACAATATCTTTTTCCTCGCCTCAGCAAAGGAATCAAATAGGCTATTTTCCTACTAGTCAAATCAGCAACTTTTTATGAAATGTCAAAACGATTTTTGTATGAAAATTGTGAGTTATGACGTCATTGGCTTGTAAATATTGACTACTCAAATCAATAACTTCTATATTTTTAATTGGATTATTAAATCTAATTTTTTTTAAATGGTGAATGAGATCCACAATATTTTAGCCATCAGTTTGAAGTATAAACATTTTGAATTTTTTTAGCCACCCAGTCAACATGCCTATTCACATCCTAAAATCAAAGCAGCTCTACAAAATTAGAAACAGATCTGTAGAAAACAAATTCAATGTTAGTAAAAGTTGCATAACATAGTATTTCTCTTTTAAAACACTGATAACTACAGAGTATTTTTATTGCCCATTACACAATTTACAGTTTCGATCTAGTGTGTAAAAATACTATTGTTTATACTTACTTGGGTGTGTGAGTGTGTGTTATTGTAAGCATGTGTTTGTTTATGTAATTCAGTTTGAGAATGACAACATGATTTCATTGAGTTGAGTACATCAATTATTGTTCAGGTAATCTCTTTACTGTTTAATTAATAAGATAAGACATTCAACTTAACTTTTACTTAAAAATAGATAAGGATATTTGATTTCATTATTCCATAATTTCTAAGCTGTTTTTAATTGGTTTACAAACTTAAAACAAGTTTCAAACCATTAAAATATTTATGGCCAACATAGTTGTATGCCATATAGATCAACTTTCTATCACAATATCTAAACATCAATAGTCAGTGTTAGTACCATGAATATAAAATACATTACATCTCATAAGTATAGTGAAATCAGGACCATTTTAGTTACATTTTTACCACAATTTTTACAGGCTACTCAATATAACAATAAGAATTATTATTTGAGAGTGTCTTGTGTTTTTATGCTATCTTTATCAAACACAATATACTGGGTGTAAGGGACAGCGTACCGAAAACTGAAAGGGGTTGCTTAGTCAATGAAACTGAACAACTATCAGCAGAAAATTGGCTTTTTTATACAAATTGTCTGATTGAGGTGGTCATTTTGTATAGGAAAGTAAATCTTATTTTCATTTCCTGAAAGAATTTCCTGGTGATAGTTATTCAGTTTCGTTGACTGAGCACTCCACTCCAGTTTGTCCACTATAGTAAAGTAAATCCGTCAGTATACAAACCTTGAGTCTGCGAACCAGCTCATCAGGTCCAAGGTCATCGGTTATAGGCCGGCAGCCTTGCGGGTACACTATATCCGCCATGCTGCCAATCTGAAATTAATAGCATCATATTAATAACTAGTTTTTCGCCCACAGTTTCAATATAATGAGTTTTCCTGTGAATGGGAACGTGTATGAGATTAAAATGAGGGTTTAAATTAATTTGAGTACCTTTCATTCCAATAGTTCTCTAGATTACAAGGAAGAATATAGTACCTAATTAATGTTCCAAAACACTGTGCATTGCAGTTCCATTCTATGTACTATCAATCCGATAGAACATTGTCAGAACAAATTAAATAGGTATAAATAGTATTCTGTACATGATTTTCATTCTGTATGTACATGTATAGATGTTTGAGATTTTGAAGACTATTGAAGATGCACAAAATCTATAGTAGGTAGGTACCAAAGTCAAAGTCAAATAATTTATTTCCAAATAAATTCTTACGAACACTTTTAGAAAGTTACAGGCGAGTCTATTACCTATACTGAGGTCACATACTTAGGTCTCACATTAGCTACAATAGATCTTTACAGGTCGCAGTGGCTGTTGGGCTGAATAGACCAACCCAACCGTTCCTTCCAAATCATAGGTCACTTAGACTTGACTTTACCTAGACCCATCACAAACATAGTATGGGCACAAACAAACATACCATGTAACACACCTAGCAATGTGGTGGTTGTTATCACTCAAATCTCTAACCTAATTCAAACATCCTGTACCAGGCTGAAAGTTGCCAAACAATCGACGATCGGCAATCATGTCGCTCGAAAATCAAGCTGTATTACTGAAAACAACGTAAATGAAACGCCTGTGCTTGACTAAAAGCTATATTTCAATCAGATACAGGGCGAATCAAACGCATAAGTGAGTTATTTACCGTCCAAAGCTAGACGGCTTTCGTGCTATACAACACAGAACAATCAGACTATGGCAGGCCAGTTTCGTACCACCAACCAAACATCGTCAAACTTTCGAGGTTAATCCACGTCGAATACATCAAATACAAACAAAATACAAACAAATAACACGAAAACAACAAGTAAATAGACTGCGATTACGGGTAATGGCCAAAATACGTACAAGAACTCATAGACGTGGTCCTCAGCTCCTGATGTTTACAAATCCACTGCGGCACTCGTATTACACGCTAACTGTCACAGAAACAACATAATAATCCCATCAAAACATCACTAGAATACAAGATGCGAAGAAAAGTAAATGTCCTAAAACACTAAATACATAGAAAAATTTATAACAAATTTTTGTCAATCTGTGTGGACGCCAAACTGCGGGAAAAACTGTTGTGAAGTTAGCAACCAATAGCTACCTCAAGGTCGTTCTATAGTCTATGGATTTTACGTGTCACCTCTCTTTTGTCTATACCCTGATTATGTGACACGATTCTGGCGAAAGATACTATTCTAGACAGAGACAGCGCTATACACCTTCTTCTCAAAGATATAGATATCTTTGCTTCTTCTGCATTGATTATATATGACAAAAACGTATCAAGATTGTGGAAATAGAACGTTAATGGGAACGTATGGAAATTATTTAAGGGCTAGTAACATTTTTGTATGGAGCCCTGCCCGGCCGGCATACTCGTGTCGTGATCATATCCTTACTTTTTATTAAAAGTCTCGGCTCACGATTACTTAAACCTAAACCATTCGATTCTACACATAAATGTAAATCAAAATTATCCTTTGTGATTTTTGGCTTAAGCGTCACATTACGTCACCGAGATATTTCAAAGATATCAGAATTTCGAAAAATCAGTCTTAAAATTAAAATATTTTAGTAATGTCACGCTTTAGATGAAAATCATCAAGTAGTATATTTTAGGTTTTTATTTGCGAGCTTTAATAGATAGACCGCCGAGCCGAGAAGTTTTATTTTAAATTTAAGGGTCACCAAGCTAGAAATGTTAGTACCGCTTTCCAGCGCCTTCAACTCGACTACCTAGTATTCATTCATAGAATCGTCATTATAAATGGAGAAATAAATTTACTCAGATTTTAGCAGTACTATGTAATTTATTCAGAAGCCTTACCTATTGTTTATAATATCATACAAAAATAATACAACAAAAACAAATTAAAATAGACACAAGGACAGAAAATCAATCCCCATGTTCTAATTCTAACAATGAAGATGATTTTAACGTTTATGGAACGTATTTATTGTATCACAAAACAAATAGTAAACTTAATATTAAAAAGCAGCAGTCAGGTTGTCATGTTGCTGAAGACATATTTTGAAGTACCGAAATCGTTAAATCGAAACATTAGTACAAATTTTATTTTATACCACATAAACATATTTTCATATTCTAATTAATTTTGTCAACTATGTCAATTAGCAATGACAATTTGAAGCATAATGGTAACGTGACACCACCAACGGCTGCCACTAGCCACTAGCTACTAATATAAAGATCCAAAGAGATGGTTCCGAAGCGTTAAATATTTAAAGAGCAAAATGAGTATTCAATGATGCACTTTTTTATTACAAAAAACTAAAATTTTGATGAGATCCATCTTACAAAACTGTCAAGCTTAAAAAGCGAGAAGTATTTAATTACGTACTTCTTTTATCTGTGAAACGCATCATCACATTATTGGGATTATTGTTAAAAAATCTTAAAAATACAGGTCCCATGCCTAAGCTCACGCCACCGGTCATTCAATGGGCTCAATTTGGAATACTACCTTCTAGATCTAGTGTATTTAAACAATTTGACAATTAAGACGAAAAATTTTCAGATTTATTTTTCTGAACATATTTTTTTTTATTTAGCTGCTGACATCCAGATCCAGAACTGAGTTCATTTCTAATATAACTATGTATACCTCATTTTTAAAACTAATAATTTAGAAGCAGTAATCATTCACCGTAATTAATTACAATCTATACAACGAGCCTGTTCGGAAAGAATATCATAAACGACAAGAATAAAGAAATACAGGAAGAAACTTTTTTTTATTACTTCTGCTAAGTATTCTTTTGTTTAATATATTTTTTTTATTTATGTCGCTTACGATTCGACAAATATCGCCACTCGCAATCAACCAGTAAACAAGTCCGTCAGAAAATTAATTCTGTCGATTTAATTTTCAGACTGACAGATTTTGTTTTCTGACGGAATGATTTTCTGATTGCATTATATTATTATTATTGACTCCAAATTTATCGTCAAAAATAATGCTATTTTATTCTAAATTAATCTAGCTCCAATTTTCTGAACGATCCAGCCGTGGAATGTACATCTTGAGTTATATCGTTCTTCTCAAGAGCATGTAAATCGACGCACATGTCGTCCAGAGCTAGCAGATCCTCTCGATGTTTGAGCAAGTTCTTTTTCAATTCTTCAATCATGTCTTTGAGCGGAACAGTCCCGCCGTATTCCTTAGGCAAAATCGCAGGATCCACATGCTTCATCAAATCTTCTGATGTTCGATGGAACTGAAAAATAATTTCAAAACGTGAACAGATACGTAGTATGGCTACTTATTATAACGTTGGCAATAACGTGAAGTTAGCTTCGTTAGAAAATTTCTTTCGCTATATTGGTGTTCTGATTTTCAACGTCGCTGATTGGACAGAATATAATATGGCTTTGGCGGGGGCATTTGAAATTTTGTAAAATGGCGCACCCAAGATTTTTTTCTTACCATTACACGGTCTTTGAGTTTTTCGCTAAGAAGAGATACAGCAAACTCGAAAAATCTAACTCCGTAAGCTGGAATATTGACGAAGTGGGTCCGTTTGTGGCGCATCGGTGTTGAATTCTGTCAAAGAAAATTTATAAAATTAGAAAGTTGAATAATGAATTGACTTCTTCCATGCTGGACTGGGAGTGATAGAAAAACATAGAATGTGCCAGCTGCATCTCCTCCCGAGCATGCTGTAAAAATCAGCTAAGGGATATAAGGGTTTTAGTATTGTAATTTAGGCGATGGGCTGACAACCTGTCACTATAGCAATATACAGATCCATCTGGAATAACCCTCAAAATTTGTCAGACGTGGCGGAACGACCTTTGTGTGGGTCGTTTACGCTCTGCCTACCCCATTAGGGACAAAGGCGTGATTATATGTATGTATGTATGTAATAATGAATTGAATATTTTTACTAAACTTGTAGGTAAGAGGCAGTTTATTCGTACCTGTATACAGTTGAGCATGATACGGACATCCGTTAGCGACCACAGACTGACATGGGGCATGGTCATACCGCCCTCATCATTGACATGGGAATATCCTAATAGCTGAGACCTGGGTTCATCCAGCAGGAGTTCTACGATCATGGAGTGGACGCGAGCCATCACGTTGCTGTCGTACACGTGGGGGTCGAAACGTCCTGCGAAAGATTAGAATGAGCTGTAGAAATTGAGCTATGATGGATGAGTATACAAATGCGGTCTTATCGCTGAGAGCGTTCTCTTCCAGACACCTAAAGAAAGTATCTTACACCACTTACACACATAGTTACAAGACACGACATACCAAAAGTAGTTAATTTTCTACAGTAACTATTTCGTGCAAATAAAGAAGAAAAATGGCCTTAATAAAAATTTATGATAAACTATTTCGACTGTAAGCCCGATGCGATTATGCGATGACCGCTGCCTCCTATACAGGAGGTCATGTTTCGAATCCCCCCACGTACCAATGTGTTTTTCGGTTTCCGAATTTCATTATGTTCATTTATTCGACGCTTTTACGGTGACGGAAAACATCGTGAGGAAACCTGCACATATCTACGAACAAATTTAAAGGTTGTGTGTAAAGTCGACCAATCCGTACTGGGCCCATGTGGTCGACTAAGGCCCGATCGCCTTATTCCGGGTAGGCGTAGGATTTCGACTGTCATTCATTTAGATTGATCATACTTACCCATACAAGAAAGAACCACCCGCCTTCCTTCACTATCCCTCTTCGGCAGTGGCACGAGATACCCTGCATCAATAATCGCTGCTATCTTCGGGTCCAGGGGGTCTAGCTTCTGGAACCAGTGAGGGTACATCTGCCGGATGGTCAGGTAGCGTTCCAGCATCGAGCACGCTTGGGGTATGGAGTACTTCTTGGTGCGGAGGAAGCGGAGGAGGAATGGGGCGTCTGTGGAAAGAATGAAGATCAAAATTAATCATCATCATCATAGCGTCGTTGACGCTCTGCCTACCTCGTTAGGGATACAGGGGTGATAGTAGTATGTAGTATTCACAAAATATAGGTTTATCGGGCCGATGAAGGCTGCCTGTTGTCAGAGTTTTTACAGTTCCGAGACAATTTTTTCAGCCCAATCGATTCTTTCTTTCCCTCGAAAATATGTATAAGTAGCCAATGCATAGCATGGGGAGCATTTTGTGCTACCTCAAAAAAAAAAAAACTGGTGTTCTTAAAATCATGACCGGAATAATAATGAAGATGATCAGACATCGCGATCACGTCATGATCATGAACACTCGACTCTGCATTAAATTACGCCGATACCCCTTACGAGATAGGTAGAGCGTCATCGACCTAAAATTTCGAAAATTATTTGAGTTCGGACTGAACAGTACTAGTTTGCTTTGCCTCGATTCGTAAATAGCTTCAACTTAACTAATTTAAGTTTATTCCTGTCACTTTCTAAAATTTGAATAAAACAGAGACAGCAACACAACGGCTGATTATAATTGTGACAAACTGACGTATAATTCTGATGTGAAAGGGTCCCGACTAAAATGCTTTTCTTTTCGTGCATTCGATCTATGTGACAGGTTTATAATGAGTCCGTCTGTACTGTCATCCTTTGCTGTTCGCTCGAGATGGAAAGTGACAGGACTAATTTAATAAGTTAAGTTGGTTCTGTAACCGAATCGGCTGCATAGTAACATGATGCCTAAACTGTAATAAGAAAGGAAGAAAGGAAGGTTAATTTTATTCTCATCGCTCTCAGTCCGTCCCAGTTTCACCCAAACACCAAATAAAATAATATTTTTCTGAGACCACACGTGTGGACACGAAATAAACAACATTTTCTTTAAAAGGAAGCTCATTTTATACAAAGGTGTGGAAATTCCTATGGCCACTATTGACATTGACACACAACTCCGTCATTCACACCGCGAACGTGTTGATGTTAATACAATGAATATCTATTAGCTACGGTTTATGTCTTCGCCATTTAAAACTTGTATAGGTACCTACCTACCTAATCCATTCAGTCTCTTGTCCAATAATGGTGACTAAGGCCCGTATTTATAAACAGCTCTCAAGTGTGACAGCGAGTTTGAGTTCATATTAGAAATGTCATTTCAGTACAAAACGACCTGTCAAATCCATACTTAATATTGATCTCAATCTTGAGATCGCTTTATAAATACGAGCCTAATTTATCTATTTCGTAGCTAATTTTCTTATACCATGGTCTGTTTATAGATTTCTTATTAATTTTATACTGTTGTGACGCATTTTAAATACTATTAAGTACTAGTATTGATAGAGTTTTATATTTGAAATTCAAAGATTCGGAGCAGACACACACAGGAATCAAGAAGCTATCTTCGGCGATAACGGGTTTTGTCAAAACTCTGATAAGTATTATAGGTCCTTGGGAAAGTTGTTCAGCTCTGTTGAGCAGCCCCTGTCAGTTTGTTTTGAAGGAAGCTGTCCCTTAGAATTAATTAATTAATTATTTTTAAGTATATCTACATCATTTCCAAAAATTATAAGAATCGGATTATTATGTTTACTGGGTGGAAACCGTTATCGCCTTTTGTATGGAAAGGTCAATTTAAATACTCCTCTTAAATTTAATTCGATAAGTTCACCTATAATCCAACAAAATCTCATTTTCCATACAAAAGACATCAACGCGTACATTTCACATCGCAAGTAAAGAAAATCCGGTATAGGTACGTATATTTAATTAAAGGTTCAAGTGAATGTTTTTTCGTAGAGGTCATGCTGGGAAAATGTAATTTTAGTACGAAAAATATTAATAAAAAAAGGAGGTTCTCATTTCGTCATGTCCTGATCGTAAACTTTTTTTTTAATTGGATTTGAAGTAAATATCAAGTGTAGTTGTTGGTAAATAACTACGTATTGGTTTGAGGCGGACCTGGCGATGTCATTCAACCTTGGGAATGAACTAAGGCTCGTATTTATAAAGCGATCTCAAGATTGAGAGTAATATTAAGTATGGATTTGACAGGTCGTTTTGTACTGAAATGACATTTCTGATACGAACTTAAACTCGCTGTCACTCTTGAGAGCTGATTATAAATACGGGCCTTAAATTCCCCCGGAACACGTTTCCAAAGTTGCTGCACTACTGCAGCCTTACTAGGTCCTACCTACCTTACCTACTTACCTTGCCTTTGACATTTTACAAGCCGAGCAAAAAAAAACGACCCCGGGCATTGTTGTTCATCATTTCATCTGGCCAGTGCAGTATCTAAAGAACATTAGATATTGCTAATAGGGTCCAGTTAGATCCAGTTTTCGGCCAAATATTGCGTAGCTTCTATATTTATTTTTATTAATTAGTGCAAGCAACCACAGTTAATTTTTAAACCCATTTTTTGTCGTACGTCGAGTTATCTACCTACACACAGTGCACACACACACCCTTGACTGCAGCAGAACAGAATCCTATTTGCACCTGCGAAAATGGCTAGATTTACTACCCATGGTATACAACGTGTAACAGAAAGGGTATATATGCATCGAGAAAGGTGTGAATCTACCCATGAAACTAAACAAATTTCCCTAAGGAACAGAGGTGGAAAAACGAAAAAATAAATTTGACCTTCCATACAACAAAACGCATCAGCTGATAGCGCATTTTAGTATGGCAAGTAAAAATTTTTTTTTTTTCGTATTTCGACCTATGTTCCATGGGTAGATTCACACATTTCACGATGCATATACCCTTTATGTTACATGTTGTATTTGTATACCCCATAATAAGGCGTATAAATAAAATCGTTCTTCCATGCTGGACTGGGAGCGATAGAAAAACATACACGGGCATGCTGTAAAAACCAGCTAAGGGATTCGAGGGTTTAAGTGTATTGCAAGTTATAGGCGATGGGCTGACAACCTGTCACTATAGCAATATACATTATCATCTGTAATAACCCTCAAAACTTGTCAGACGTGGCGGAACGACTTTTGTTTAGGTCGTTTTTGCTCTGCCTACCCCTCTAGGGATAAAGGCGTGATTTGTGTGTGTATGTAATAAAATCGACTCAGTGACCACAATCATCGTAACAAGTAGTAATTTCTTTATGAATATCTTCACTCACCAGTCCTACACTTCCTGATCGCCGGATGCTTCTCAATAAAATGCCTCATCTGCGTTAAAGCATGCTCTCTCAACGCCGGCTCCTCCCTCAACTCTATCCTGGTAAATAAGATAAGATAAGATTTATTGATAAGGATAGTTTAATAATCTAAGAGACATTTCAACACGCCTTATTGAGACCGCGGGCCAGCGGCAGCTATTTCGCTCAGAGCGTGTCAGATGTACGCGTGCTGTGCGCAAGCTGATCGCGATTTCAACGCGTGTTTCATACGTTTAGTTAATTGAGGCCAACGCGCGTGGCTTGCGCGTGGCGTGCGCGTGGGCAATTTGTATAAAACACGCGTTCAGCCTAACACACATCTGAACACAACCTAAGTTTTGCGATATAGCAGTGTGCCCTATCTATACCTATATATCTAAAATAATTAAGAATTTGTCTACCTGGCCCTCTCTCTAAGCTCCGGGGGCAACTCCCCGGTCTCCCGCTCCTTGGCTTCGAGGATCTGCAGCCGCTCATCATCAGACATCCTGGGGGAGTCGGAGAACTCCGGCTTGGGCTCGTGCTGGCGGCATTCTTCGGGCTGCAGGACTGAGGTCGCCATTTTTGGTTATCTGGAAAGAGGGAGATATTCAATAAGAATTTTAGGTACGTATGTTTTGTTTGTTTAGGCTTTATCTCGCACTCACAATGAGGAATAGAGAGATCCGACGATCGGCCAATTTAAAAACCGACGATCGGCCAACTTGAAATTGCAGGTGCCGCGTTGTATTGCTGTCGATTCAATGAGGGCACAAATTAATTAAATTTTGACTAAAATTATTGTTGTCCCTTTCTGTTCTTTAATGACAGAAAATGAGTGGTATAAGCTAAGTCGTATTTTTTGCAACGCCGAATTGATTCCATTGTTTAGGGATATTATTAGTTGTTTTCGTCAAAATTCTTGTATCCTAGATCACCCGGATCATCGTAGCCACAGGTTATATTTGTAAGCAACCAATTACCTAGTCAAATTAGCTATGATTTGCAAATACCCAAAAAAAAATCAGCTCAAGATCGCTCGGTATGCGCACACGCATATGATCGATGCGGGCCCATGCGTGCGCGTTGTTGCATGCGTTAGATAACAGTACTGAAGAACGTTTAATTAAAGTACTATTTCAAATTAAAGTACAGTTTAGTGTTCATTGCGTAGTTAGTTAGCTGTTCGTATGCTACAAAATTGATTGACTAAGAAGCTAAGAAATGTACATCAAATGTCTTGTACTTCGTAGTATGAAACATGCTCCGGTTTCTCGTCCATCAGGTTTTCTATCATGTTTTAGATTAAATGATTTTGTACCATTATATCACAGTTTGTCAAATAAATTCATTATTAGCTGTGTGATGGTATCAAACAACACGTAACACTCCATGAACAACTAGAACAAAATAACAGTCACATATTGTTAGGAAAATCGGTCAAGTGTAATCGTACCACGTAATATATTTGTTTTTAACTGCATCTACGACGACAGTCTAGCTAGGCTCTAAGTCCAGGGTTTATGATCGTGATATCAAATCCCACCAGGTCAATATATTTATTGCTATGTCAACAAAGTCTGACTGTTCAATAAATGCATTTTGAGCAATTCTTAGCAACCAATATCACAATTTCCAATACAATAAAATGAGATTACTGTGCAAGCATTGCTGCACCGAAATTTTATGTTAGGCAACAATGTAGGCCACAGTTACTGTAATAATTTGTTGCATAGTGTCAATTGTGGTCAAATCAAATCAAATCTAATTACACAGTTTACATAGGATCAAATATTAAATTTGACTTAATTAGTGTATGACGTAAAATTTCTTTTATGATCTTTGACATAAATAAGAGAGCTTGATTATCAAATATCTCTTACATAAGTGTTTGATTTGACATAAAAGATATTTTTTGATCTTTGATATAGGCTAATTAAGATAAGATATAAAAGAGCTTGATATCAAATGTTTACCTAAATAAGAGTTTGACGTAAAAGATATTTTTTAATCTTTGACATAACTAATGATATATCAAATTTTTCTTAAATAAGTGTTTGACGTAAAAGATCTTTTATGATCTAAAAGAGTTTGACATCAAATATTTCCTAAGTAAGAATTTGACGTAAAATACCTTTTTTGATCTTTGACATAAAAAAGCTTGATATAAACAAAATCATCTTGTTTCAACCATCCTTAATCTTTTTCCCTTACTGTTTAGGTGTAGGTAGATTGACATACATACTAACAAAACAAAAGGATTTTCCCAATAGATTTTTGATTCTAGTCAATCAGTTAGGTACTCCAGCCACATTCCATGTTTGCCTCACTGGTATGTTAAACACCTCCTCGTAAACAGACAACTAATTAACCCGTAGCGTGATCGCAACTCAAATCCCGCCCAATCACACGATCTGCGCACGCGATTGCTAATATTCCACTATTGACTCTACCATATTTATTTTACCTATTTAATACCAGCCGCACCGACCATTAATTGGATTGGAATACAATATGAATGAGCGATTCTGTCATTCTTGCCCGTGTAGTCTAATATTTGCGTTGCGCTTGCGCAATAACCGCCAAGATTGGTGGTTTTTGGAGGTGTATGACACGAGGAGGTCCATGGAACCCAGGGCATGGATATTTGAGGCATTATGGCTGAAATAAATGGTGTAAGGTTAGTAGTTCAGTGTGTAAGGGAGAAGCCCGAAAGGTGAAACAAAAAGCGTGTGCTGAATCAACGAAATTGAACAACTTTCACAATGAAGATTTCTAGGAAATTAATTAAAAAATAATGGGGCCATGTACCAGACCTACTTACAAGGTTCTTGTTCGGAGCCCCAATATGATGGATGATATCCTAACAGCTCATACAAATTATGATGCAAAAAAATACATTTTTAAGTGTTAGACAATAAGGCCCGTATTTATAATCAGCTCTCAAGAGTGACAGCGAGTTTGAGTTCGTAACAGAAATTTCATTCCAGTACAAAATTACCTGTCAAATCCTCACTCAATATTGCTCTCAATCTTGAGATCACTTTATAAATACGAGCCTAAGTGACAGATATCATCATCACTTTATGACCGTGGTAACTTGCATCTCTTGTTGGTCTTTTACGACTATCTATCTTATCTGGCACAACTAGTACCTTTACATAATAGATTACAAATAGCTGTGACTATAAACTAGTTGGCCATTCCGCTTGCATGCAAGTTGGCCTTGAATCGAACTTTCGCTGGACTTTCCAAGCTGACACGCATTCGATTCGAGGTTCAAGTTTGCGCCGAGAATGGGCTCATCTTATGGCTTTATTGTCTGTCTGAGGTATAAAACTGTATAAGTAATAGGTACTTCTTCTTCTTCCTAGTCTTTTTCCCGTATTTCACTAGACCCAATCCTAGATTAGGCTTTTGCCAAGTTAGTGGCCAACCTAGCTGTCAGAGTTTTCAAGCCGCGAATGCTTGGCAATGGGCAATAGCCACTGGCATGTTTAACGATATTAACAGTAACTAAGTACCAAAGGCTTAATGTCCCTTCCGAAGCACGGAAACGCTCGATTCGTATACCACTCCCGGTCACCCATCCATGGTCTAGCTACGGCGATGGTTGCTTAACATTCGTTGTTGGAATATACAACGTGTAACAGAAAGGAATTATGCATCGAGAAATGTATGAATCTACCCATGAAACTGAACAACTTTCCCTAAGGATTAGGTTGAAATACGAAAAAAAAAATTTGACTTCCCATACTAAATACGCTATCAGCTGATGCATTTTGTATGAAAGGTCACAAATTTTTTTTTCGTTCGTGGAAAGTTGTTCAGTTTCATGGGCAGATTCACACATTTCTCGATGCATATACCCTTTCTGTTACACGTTGTATAAACACTAACCGCTTCACCACAAGCGCTTCAAAGTAGCGTAGACAAGTTTATTCGAAGGTGTGAAATAATGACAATAGTGTATCAAAACAAGCCACATAATTAAAACCAGAAGCTTGCTTTCGCAAATGCGAGTTTTCATCGCAGACTGTCATTTAGCAACGTCCGGTCCTGAGCTGAGTTGCACCATCAGGCCCTGGAGAGCCATTAGGACTGGTTTGCGGGTACCTTGTCTGTTACCATCACATGATCAGGTGGCCTTTCCGCCTGCTTAGCGGGGTTGTACAAGATGGTTAGAGAGAACATTGCGACATTATTTTGCAATAGCTACCTACACGTTTGCAGATTGGACGACTTCTGCGCGGATTGCAATAGTATTAAAGGATAAGAAAATCTGTGTTAGCTAGAACATCAAAACAAAACGGAAATATTTAAATGTTCTATTCTTTATAATAGGTTTATTGTTTTAATATTGAAGGAAAAGGGCAAGGGCATAATAATAAATAATTATAATTATTATTTATTCTTATGGCAAGGGCTGAGTGTCAGCATGCTGACAACAACTTTCCTTGCCTTTTGCCATACCTACTCTTTATTGTATTGTACTTTTAAAATGTTTCATTTCATAAAGGTATTGGTTGTGGCAACGAAATCTATTCTTATTCTTTCAAAAGAAAACACGTAAAAACGCTATCCTTCACCTTCCTACCTAGATACGATGCATCAAATTTGATAAAAATATGGTTAGGTGTGAAGTCAACCAATCCGTACTTGACTCAGGCCCGATCGCCCTAAGGCTCGTGCCCTTCGGTGGGGAGGGGACGTATAACGAATGAGCTGATGATGATCCAAATCTACTAGGTAGATTAGATACATCTTATAGTTTTTAGAATTACATTTTATCGCTATTAAATCACTTACAAACGAAACGAAGTCGTGGTAAAACTACGTTATTATATACCGCGCCGTTTTTATCAGCCCGCCACTTTTGTCACGGAGAGAACTATTTGTTATTCTAACGCGTAACCAATAATGTTATCAATAAGCGCATTTTCTAGTCAAGAAACGTACGGGTGCTTAACTTTAGAACTTTCAGCTCTATTTGTACTCTATTAAAAGCGAGTTTAGTATGAAAAACGTTTTTATAGCAAATAGATTTTCCAGTGCATAAGCATAATGTTGTTCGTGATCTTTACGAATTTCTTTGTCAGCTTATAAAGGGCTAAAACATTTATTATTGACGAACTACGGGAACACTGTTTTTGTGCTAAATAAAATTAAATGATCGAAGATTAGGTACAAAGAAACCTATAAAAAAATAACTAGAGAAAAATCAAGCTGAAAACTTTTTCTATTCCGTCCGCAACACTTTCCTTTGTTTATAGGTACGTGAGAAGAAATCCGCAAGGAACTTTCGAACTGCCGTGCGGTAAAAATAATAAATTATGTAGCAGGGTTCGAGGATATATATCAATGGATATATATCATGATATATATCCGATATATATCCGATATATATCCAACGATTTTTTGTGCTATATATCAATACCAAAATATTGGTAAAAAAATTTATATTATTAGGCAGATTATTGCTATTGTAGCTCTACTCCTCAATAGAGGACGCTGGCGTAGAGTCGAAACACGCTATCATTGTGTTTTTCCGTATTTATATTAGTTGATTTAAATTACGCGCGGAAAAAAAAAAAAAAAAAAAAATTGTGACGAGTGTGCAGCGGGTATTAATACCATTAGTGGTGAGTTTAAACTATTAAAACTAATATAGCAAAGGTTTTATGTTTTTAAGTTGATATTTTCTGATTTTTAATAATTTTGTGAAATTAAACAATGAAAATATTTTATTTCATTTTTTAAATTTATCATGTTTATAAAACTCATATGCAAACAGAATACATAAATAAAATGATAATATGAGTTTCATACAAAATGGATATATATCACATTTTGGATATATATCGGATATATATCATAAAATATCCGATATTTCGATATTTATTATAAATATCGGATATTTTCGAACCCTGTTATGTAGAGATTACTTTCGAAAGAAATGAAACTTACGGATATTATGGTATCTTCGAAAATAGATCGAAATAGTATGGTATGGGGCAACGGCACAGATTACTGTTTTATGAGCGCGGCGGGGCGATCGGGCGCAAGTTCCCGCCAAATTGCCATAGTCTAGTCTAGAAAAAAAAAACAACTCACATGCCCGCGGATCACATTTCGGAGTTTCCAAAATTTCGGGTAGCGAGCACAGTATTTGGACACCTGGGCACGTCGCACGATAAACGTTGGGCAAACGCGACTGCGGCGCGGGCAATGCACTCCATCCCAGTGGAACCGTTAGCTCCCGAAATTGCGACACACGATGCAATGCAAGTACTATAACTTACTTACTGTACAATGTATAGTAAGTAAATCTACTTACAGGCTGGTTTATTTTATTTGATGAAGAAAAGTCTTTAGATTTAAAAACATGTCATTGCAGCATTCAAATAAAGATTAGGTATTCATCATCTTGGGCACAGATTACCTAGTATATATGTCCTACGGACAGATGGGAAACAGCGCTTTAAGCGCTCTAGCGTTAGTAACGGCCAAGATGGCGGCTGTATGCAACCCAGTGCTGTGTCACTTCTACCGGTATAGTCGATAAACAGTATAATCGATGATCGTTTTAAACAATAATCGATGGTCGATTTAAAAAATTAAAATACATCCCTAGTTTTCCTAGTTTTTTTTTTTTTTTTTTTAGATGATAACAAATAAAACAAACTTATTAAAAAAATAGCAATTATATTAATGTCACAAATTACAAAAAGTAATTACAATACCAATAATAAATACAATCACTCAGTGACTCTTGTTTGCATACACCTGCCGCAGTGTTGATTTTCTTCCACCTTCTTCCTTTACGGGAACCTGTAATTAATAGGTTTTCTTAATATTGAAATAAATAAGGGAAATAGGTGTAGCAAGGGAACCGTGGCTGGCTATTGACTGATGATTGATTATATTAATTCAAATTATTAAGAATTAGAGGTAGAAGCAAGAATAAAGAAGTGGCGTGAGAAATTATAAAAAATGAGTGCTAAATGAACATACCCGGCCCTCAATCATGTATCCAGCGATGATGATAGATGTCAGTTGGCAGAGCAGTTGGTGAGCAGTGCTCACTGAGCAACATCAGGATACCGGCGAAACCGGGCGAGATGTCTAAGTGGTTGACCTGGAAAATGTACAAAACTATAATAAAGAAAAATCAAGATGAAGCTATGAATGAAAAATGTTATCACGGTAAAACAAATATTTTTCGTCAGAGAGTCAAGTTCAGGGTGGAGTGTAGGAGTTGGAGTATACGCTGGAAGCAGTAAATAAAAGGAAAGCCATTTGATGAATAATAAATTAGGTACTAGGTATACAACTCACATATTTCCACTGGGTTTGTAGGTTCTCCAGCACGAATTTCTTCTTCTGTGAATAGGGTTGGAACTGCAATATAGAGTCGTCTGCAATTGCAAGTGACAAAACGATTTTCAAAGTGGAGTTCACAAATCAATTTTGAGCAATGACCTCTTTTGTCTCTAGGAAATTTTAATCTTTGTATTTCTGCTGCCTTTGTATCATATCAACCCATAACTTATAGAGATGGTCAGCCTTTGGAAAAACATAAAGTTTCGAGATTGGCGAATAGGACGCACAATCAGGGAGACAGCAGTTTCTTTTTTGTGTGTACATGGCCTGAAATGTTAAGGAAGTTGTAGGTTACGAAGTTTTTTCCAGATTAATGAGATTTAAGTATTAATACGTACCGTAATAAGACCAGATGGAACAAAATATGTTCGTAATTATTTGAACGGCAAGCGTTCTGGTGACCGTTGTTAGCCGTTGGCCAAATTCGTTGGCCTAGACAAATCCCCTTGCCCCGAGTAGGGTTCCTTAATAAATGCACTGAAAATAAATTCACGAAAGAACAAATAAAATGAATAGTAATAATATAAGTAAAGATATAGCAAGAAATATAATTTTTTTCACTGTGCACCTTTGAATTGAAACAAGTCATACAGAAAAAACATGGCGGATGGATGGCGTTGGCGGTCCTTTTTTTTTTTTACAATTCTCCCATTTGGGAAGGCGAAGAGCGTAAGCCCATGCAGCCTAGTCTTCAGAGTGTATCAACATTTCGGATACACTAAATATCAGATAAAAATATTCGGATACACAAAATCACGTACAAAAACGTACTTCTGGAAGGCAAACCTCGCAATTTTTTTTTGGATTCGCTTGTTACCATAATGTCAGTCTTCGATTTTGACAGGTTCTATACGACGCGGGCCGTTCTTTGACAGTTTCCAACGGCTGATCTTGGGAACCTTGCCTCGATGTGATGTGCAGGACGAAATATTTTTTCTGTAATATAGTCAGTTTTTCTTTATAGGTTAGGTTAAGTTGTGTATTATTTGTGCTATTGTTGGTAAAAATAAATAAACTTCATCATGACTATGCTGATTTGATTAAATAAAATAATTCGTCATTCACGCAGTTTAGATTATATGAGTACACTTGGTCACTAATTCATCTTTTGCGCAATACAATTGTAATATCTGACTGAATTGAAACCCTCATCTTTGCTGTGCCTTTGAGTAGGTATAGGTAGGTACTTATTTAAGATGGAATTTTGCATCTGCATGTATGCAGGCTGACATAACATGCTATTTATTTCCATGCTTAGTTATCTAACACACCATGAGATTAGTGGTCTCCTTACATAAAATGCTGCAGATTATTTCAAAATGTGGGTTTGTAGGTGGTTTCTTGATCTCATAAAGATTAAAAACGCAATGCTCTCGAAGTTTCAATATGATCACCCGTGCTACGTATATACGGGGTGTAAGGGACAGCTTCCCGCAAACTAATAGGAGTTGCTCAGACAAAGAAACTGAACAACTTACGACACGTTTTTTTTTCAGGAAATTATTGTTCAAAATGACCCCCTCAATCAGACAATATTGTATGAAAAAAAAAACCTGAATGAATTTCCTGGTGAAAGTTGATCAGTTTTGACTGAGCAACCTCTATCAGTTTGTGGGAAGCTGACCCTTACATCCGGTATGCTGCTCTAAGTCTTCAGCCAAGAACACTTTGGTCTTCGCCAGAGATAGAGCCAAAGCTTTAAAATACACTGGCATTTCCACATTTTCCACTTATCAACGGAATTCAGTAGGTTGCTTATGAAGGAAGCTCAGCCAAGACTGTCTAGTATCTAATGTATACGACATCCCATGATCTCCGAGATTCATTTTGCAAATGAATCAGGTTTTTTAAATACATTTCATGACATTTTGATCAGACAAAATGCTGGTGGTTTAGATTGTTTATTTTGAATTAAACCGGTTCCTCGCTCAGAAAAGAAGTGGTTATTGCAAGTTTCATTTCGATCTACCAATACTGCAGTTTTAAAATCTTGCACTGCACTTAATTTTTTAAATTCATGTCTTTTGGCGAGTATATAATCTACAAAATGGCAAATTGTACCTTTAGCAAATTTAAACCACCCTCTATACGAAGCGAAAATCGGGTGATTAAACAAGTAGAGCTGTTCAACAAGTAGGGTCAACGCACCAGTCGCGGGCCGTTATCCGAAATGCGTCCCGTGGGACCTGCTTTGAACCAAACCGTCTTTTATTTGTGATCAATCTTTTTACCGGAAATCAAACGATATAAAGAATATCGAAAGTAAAGAATATCGAGTGCAGTTATATATGGACGGTCCATGATTGCCCTTAAGAACGAGGTTTTTTTTTTTCACTGTTAAAAGCCTAGCAAGAGACTTTTACAGCCCTCCAACCACGATTTATTACAACGGTATCTTAATATGAGTATTTAAATCTGACTGTATTAAGGTGTTGTATTTATTAGTTTGTAATAAATAATGAGGAAAATTATTAATTGTTGCGGAATTTCTCAGTTGACCAATCGACTACCTCATTAAACAATGGTGTCTGGCGACTGCGCAAATGTATTAAGAAATGCAAAAATGTATAACTTCTTAGAGGTCAACAACTCAATAACAATACCATTTAATATCGATTAGGATGTAATTAGGCCTTACTATAAATAGTTACAATGGAATCTAATCCAACATTTTCTTTGTCGTGCCTGTTTGTCTGTTGTTTTGAATCCACTACAGAATACATAGAGGCTATTATATTAAAGTAACAATGTGTACTTAGACTCAAGTAATAAAGTTACGATTACGAGTCCCTAGGTGCTTCTTTGTCATCATGTCACACACCGTATTTGGATTTGTTGGCACTAGGAAGACTGTACAATTTATTTGAACTTAAAATTTTCCATGACAAATAATACATGAAATCGCAGTACCATTGTTCCTTTCTCAGAGAATGTCTCAATAATATTCAAATGTTTTCTAAAGGAAAGCATCGTAAAAACCTGCCTGATACGAGATGGACCTTCTCTGCTGCACTACTCTTCTTTCGTTAACGTGTTTCTGTAAAAGATTTAGGGCCGACTTTAAATTTTTGAAGTTAGCCCAAATATTCTCACATCAATCTTAATTAACTTGCAAATCCTAAATTGCGCCCAAGTGCACCAGACAACACCAGTTCTAAGCAGTTATGACTACGGTTAAAACTGAGTCAGCCGGCCCCATTCTGCTCTGCTGGCCAAGACTTTCACTGCGTGCCGACTGCTCTTTTGATTGACTTGCTTCTCGTAGTCCAACTAGTCCGATATTGGTGCATCTACCTCGTTTAAACAGCCATAAAACTCTCTTCATAATATTACGTTCTGTTTTGCCAAGAGAACAGAGAGCATTGCATCTTGCATGGCGCAAAAGCTTGACCCAGTGCTGGTAAAATCCAAGATGGCGTAACTGTTTGGCGGCAAAAGGGCCTCTAAACTCGGTTACTCGGACTACATCAGCGTTTTACATAACATTCCACTGGTAGTGGTTCTAGAAGCGAGTTTCGCAAGCTTTCGTAATTTTCGTATGTTGGAATTCATATATGTTATTTTATTAGAAAAACATTTTACCTACGTGACATAGAAAAAGAAAATATTGGTACCTATCGATTCGTATGCGCACAATCACAAAATCTTAACTAAAATAATGGTCACCTGACATCCCCTGAGAGAACAGGAAAGGGACGGCAACAATTTTGGTTACGATTTAGTTAGGTCATGCTCTCCACGAATCAATAGCATTATCGATTGTTATCCTACAAACCAATCTGAGCGATACAGGCAGATATAGGCCTAAAAATAAATTGGAACACCTGCTCCAACTCTATACATATATATTATTCATGCAAATATTGTCATCTCAAACAATAAATCCGGTCAGAAACAAGAAAAACTGGTATTGTTCCTAATTTGCGGGCATACCTACGAATATTATGGTTTTATTTGCAATATTAACATTTGCTTCGATGTAGATATACCTACCATTGAAGAGATCAAGGCCAAGAAGTATTTGCATGACAACAAAAGGTGCGGAAGCTTGAAACTTTTTATAGTTATACCTATCTATGTAAGGTGGAGGATTGTACACTTCTGATAATTTCACAAACAAGACATACTTACTATATTTTGATAAATTCAACAAGATTACAAAAAATCTAACCCGATAGAGGCCAGCCACAGTTATTGCACTGCAACTAGTCAGTTACTCCTCAGTTTACCCTATTTTGCTAGTCTGGAAGACGTTCGGTGCCATATTCTATGACTTGACTTGACATCATGATGACCTCGAATTTGTCACAACACTGCCCTAAAGCGAAGTAGATTATCCATTAAATAATAAAGACGCTATAAACGGAGAAGTATGTCAATGCGCCTGTCCGTCACATCAATCACAGTGGGACACCATTGCGCCGAAATTGCGTAACCGAAGTTCCCCATTCATAGATAACTTGACCAAGAAGATACTATTGTACAACTGTGGTACAAGCAAAGAAATCTTATTCGATTTAAAATAACTTTTTTGTTGGTGTTTTTTTTTAAGGATGGGTTTGCTCTTGACTCCAGTCTAGGTCGGGAGCGACTGAGACGGAGTCGACGATGGAGCGAGCTCACCCAGAAGATGCCTGTTCACTCTAACTTTGAAGTGTTGGGGGTTGTAAGCATTCGGAAACACAGACGCAAGTAGCGAGTTCCACTATTTTGCCGTGCGCATTATGAAAGAGTTTTGGAAGTAAGCGCTTAGTAATTGGTGAAATATCAACCAGGTATGGTGCGTCTAGATTTTCAATGGTAGAAGGGAGCTGGCGGGATAAGATCGTGGAGCACTTGAGCACACTAACCGAAGTGCAGCCTGTAGAAGACCGACAAGCAGGCAACTTTACGATTAAGAATAAGAATAAGAATAAATTTATTTAAAAAGTCCACAATTATAAAAATACATAAATCAATGACCCCCACACTAAGTTCAAGACTTGTATCGCAGGGGTCGCGTTCCAAAACAGTTTACAAATGGACGTCGTAATGAATATTACATTTGATAAAGGCTAAACATTTTATAAGAAGTTAAAGTTGGTAATTTTTTTTTTTTTTTTTTTTTTATAAAAAGGAAAACCATAATAAAATCTCTAAACAATTAATTGTGTAGTGTGGTTGTGTGTTTGTGTATGTGTGAGTGAGTGTGTGCGTGATTGCGTGATTGTGCAGGTATCACACCAAACGTTCCAGTAGTTCCTCCGTTTTTATATAATTTAGTGATGCTAGCCAGGATTTCACTTTTAACTTAAATTGATTTACCGGTAGCTTACCTACCTGCTTCAGTTTGCGGCATATTTTATTGTAAATGTAAATGTGTACATAAGGGGGAAGTCTCTGGGCAAACCTGGTGCGGGTAGCAGGATTAGGCCATTTGTAAATGCGGCGTCTGATGCGCCTGTTATAAAGAGGCGAGTTAAGAGCTACTCTATGGGTTGAGGTGGCAGCTTTAATCATAAACAAGTGACGCACTCGTAGTTTACCTGCCATTTTGTAAAGTTCGTCTGTTGGGAATGTGCGTCGCTTACGAAGCATGACTTTAAGAACAGCTCTTTGACTTTTTTCGAGTGTGAATAAGTGCGTTTTCGCAGCGCCACCCCATGCCAAGTTACAATAGCACATCAAAGATTCACATACAGCTGTGTAAACCATTAGCAAAATTTCCAGGCTTGCAGAGTTTCTGAGCGACTTCATTATGTATAAGCCCTTCCTAACACGTCTAGCAACATTGATTATGTGGGCTTCAAAAGTTAATTTTTTGTCAACTGTCACGCCGAGATATTTTATGCTATGATTAATAATAATGTTGCTTGAAAATAACATAATGTTGCTTGCTATGAGAAAAAATCTTACTAGACTTTAGGACAGACCAAAAGGTTATAGTCAACAACAATCCTGATTAAGTTAAGTGTGACCTTAAATGGTCTCCTACCTTACTTTCGTCCAACACGAAACTTTTTTACAAAATGGCGCTTTTTTGAAAGTTAGTTTTTTGCTTACTTCCGAAAAATAAAAGTCTCTTTTTGCTAGACAAAAAGCCTTTCCTCCGTAGTTTAAAAACCGCAAAAAACGAAACGCACTTTCGAGTGGCCACTTTGAATTTGAATTCTTGAGCACTTTCGTTAGGCCACGAAAGGCATTTATAATAACGAAAAGTGATCTCATCGATTTGGACGCTTTCTCTTTCATCTATCAGTGACGTTATATTATAGACATCATCTACCTTTGCCTTGATAAAGTTATCATCGTGAGATGGGAACCGATAAAAACACACATAATTATGTTCAAGTAAGAAGTAATGTAAGATAAATTCCCGCGTAGTTCCTTAGGTATTAGAGAGGCAGAGCGGTTTGCTACGCCTGACGAAGCCCCCAATTCTCTTGGGGTGTTGCTATAGTGACGGGTTGTCAGAACAAAAACACAGAAGAGTAAATGACGTTAGGAGCTAGAGCGGCAGCGACTTCTCAAATCAGTGGTCAGAAAACCTTCTGGTCTCTCTGCCGATGTTTAGGTACAGTAAGCCGACGACTGTGCCGACGACATTAAATTTTTCCTCTACAACTACTAAACATTATAGTAACAGGCTCTATCTCTATTTTAAAATAATATATTTTTTACTTTACTTCAAGTCACGCGCTCATCAGTAAATCTCATAAAAGGAATACCCTTCATTTACGCAGTGGCCAAATGAGTGTGCTGGCCTTAATTTATCCAACCGCATTGTATTGTACAGAAAAGTGGTAAACCTTTTGTGGTAAGCCTTGGGAAAAGGTCATCTTTTTTTAATTAAAGCGAATAATGCCGTCAATTTTAAAACCTATAAATGATTAAGGACCTTAAAACTCGATTAATAGCCCGTTAATAAGTAATTTCGTCTTTACAGCTGTAAAAATCAGACTGGAGATAGAGAGCCGTTTTTTAAACAATAATAATAAGCGTGATATCGTGAACGAAATTGTAGCGAAAGGGAATTTCAGTTTACGAATACCTATAATAGCCAATTGAGCAATTAAATTACCTAAAATTAAACAAATAAGTTTCATTAACTAAGTAGGTATGGTACCTAGTTGGCCCACCTTTAGTTTATTGGACACCTTGATTTCAATGTTAAAAAATTATCTCCAGCTCAACTTAAGTCCCTAAATTATATCTTACTAAAGTAGGTTAGGTTAAGAAGGTATTGTGCATTGCGTATTATTTAAATAAAACCTGTACTTTTAAAAGTGAAATAAAATTTCGTAAACTTAACTTTCACAAACTTCAGTTTCTAAATGTATCGAAGTTTTACAAGTTACTGAACGTTTTGCAGAGATATTTTTGTTTAGGAACCTATATGTAATTTTATAAGTTAAAGTCAAGTTAGTTATCCGAACGCTCTAATAAAATATCTTAATATTTACATAGGTACTACATAAGGTATCTTAAATACCTACTAAACTTACCTCACAAAAACAACTGTCCAAATCCCAAAAAGCTGAACGCAGAGAAAAACTTCAAAAAACACTTGAAAAACTTGTCGAACGAAATTCCAGAGGAATTTTTCACTGAATATTGGTCACACAAAGAATTTAAAACTAATAGTAAATGGCGGCCGAAGTGTAGAACCCACTTCGTCGAGTGTCGAAGCAACACTAACTAGAAACTGAGAAACTTATACGATCGCAACTAGTGAATGCTACTTTGAGTTACATTACTGTGACAGGACTGTGCTCTATGAAAATATTCAGTCTAAAAACGTCAATGTACATCGCCTTTGTATTGATTCAGTGGTCTAGCAACTTTGTAAAACGCAACTAGCAACTAGCGGTAGCGAAGTGATTTGTAATCCTTTTTTATCAACTTTCTTATAAAAAACACGTAAATGCTAATGCATTTTAGGAGTAATCCTCCCAACTACTCTTTTGATTATAAGATTATGGATGGTACTTCAGATCTTTTAATCATTAATGGCATCCCTAGATCATTTTAAATAGGTACTTACTTATTCATGGATTGAATCAAAAGTCTACACACGGTCCAACCGAGGTGCAAGTTGCATTGCATTACAATATTACAAAAGATGTAGAGATTAAACTTTATGTGACACTGCTGCCGATTCTGTTGCAGACACCTTACATATTTAAGTTTGGCTTTGTCACTTTCTAAAATTGAAATAAAATAGAGACAGAAATACAACAGTTAATTATAATTCTGTCAAAGTGATGTATCATGTACCTATAACGCGTAAAATAAGACGACACCATCTAGCATGCCATCTTATTTAAGGCGAGTAGCGTCACTTTGACAGGATTATAATCAGTTGCTTTCTCTATTTTATTCAAATTTTATAAAGAAATAATTTAAGGTGGTCACTGCAACAGAATCGGCATCACTGACGATGAGCGTATAGTATACACCATGTACTCTTTGTAAAGTAATGGGCAGACCCGAACCCCGGACACCTCTGACATCAGACGTGGCGACAACAGCTTTGCAAGCCGTGGTTACTCTGCTTACCTCGTAACGAAAATAGGCGTGACTTTATCTTTAATGTAGGGACTACTGCAGGTAGTCCAGTCGTTCTGATAACGTCAGGCGTTAGAGCGCGGCAACCGGTTCTCGTTTCTCGGTCTCATTGGTCCATCTCGACCGATTTCAACTTTCTTCGACCCCGATACGACGCGGCCCCGGCTATATTTTCGTGATTCCGCCTTTATAGCGTAGTATCCTCACAGCATATGGCAAGCTGCAGCGCACTGCACTGGACACAAAGGAGTTTTTAACTTGAGTCCGGAATGTAAAGAACTAAAAGAAGTTAGCTCTGTATCTATAACGCTTTTTCCGAAAATATCTAAATTTTATGAGGCTCTTTAATGCTCTACACTACACCTATATTTTGATAGAGAGGTAGTTAGTACATCCTAGTAAAACTTACAAAGAAAAGACGGAAGATTATTCTTCATATTATCATAACATAATCTTCTCAAAATTACTAAGTTACGATTATGACCGTAATACTTAGATAGGGATCAGTGAAACTTGTAAGCAAGTTACTAAACCATGTATAACTTATCCAAATTATCACAGCTAAAAACATTCCCCTTGCCATTAAAGAGCACGCACCCACTAAGGAAGGTCTTCGAGTAAAACCTTGTGTAGGTAGGTATGTCATTCCTACAAAATGGCCTACAGCTAGAATTTAATTTATTAGTCAAGTTAAACACTCCAAAACCAAGCTAAGATTGTCTTATAAGAAAGATGATTCTGAGCTTTGGAAGGCACGGCAGGTTCGGTAAGACGTCGTCTGTTCAGTTCAAATACAAATAGATACCTATGTAAACTTTGTAGAAACAGGTTTTGAGACTTCCTGATTCATATCTCTGTCTTCTTCCTGTTAGTTCTTCTTCTATCGAGTGGGTTTTTCGAGTCGACGAACGAGAGCTCGCCACATAAACATAATACATCTTATAACAATCGAATCGACTCTACATTTTGTGAATGAAGGAGTTTTTAATTTGAGGACTCTACAATTTTGAGCAAAAATATTAGTATCCAAAGCTAGTAAAAAAAAATAAACTGTCAATCACTAATGTTACCATTTTAATAGATTCAAAATCTGCTGATTATACAAAAATGAACAAAAATGGACTTGCCCACACTTTTTACCTAACGAAATTACCGTGCAATATAAGTAAATTTGATAGTTATTTTCATTTAAAATGAATGTGATGTTTTAGAATTTTAGTGTAGGTGTAGTGTGAGTACAAACAAACAAAATCTAATCTAGGAGATACAGCTTTTCCGCTGAAATTATTGTGTAGAAGTAGAAATAATTTTTATATAAATAGCAACATTGAAGAAACGTCAAGCTTGTGACTGGTCATCGGCGGACGAATCGTGGAATAGGCGCATTTTCATTAATTGGTGATTGGAGATCTCCAAATATTGCCCTGATTATTGGTTACAGTTGTTCTTAACTTTGGACGCGGCGCGGCTAATAATTCTTTATTTTGTTATTGTTGTGATATTTCGGTGCAAAGTGTAGGGAATACCTTGTAGGTTCAGCGTCGTAGTCCCGAGGTCGTACAAAACAAAATGTCGGTGTGTTTCTTCGTGCCTACGTAAGTCTTCACTCGATTCTTTATCAGCGCTGTAATACCTACAGGTTTTACCTAACTTTCTTTGATAACGCGAATAATGATTTCACGTCTGTATTCTGCACTCCAATTTTAATTTGTGACAGAAGAATACAAGCTATGTCACCCGGCGTTACTTAATTACCATAAAATAATAAATAAAATAAAAATTTGAGACCCCATGTACCTACACTAGAATTTTTTTTATTAATAATCCCTGCATTTTCCCCTTTTTCCCATTCCATAAAATGTAGTAATCTAGTTAAAATTGCTTATCATATTTTTTTACATTATTGTAAAAAAAATTTTCACACACAGTGAGCAAGCTGGTACCTCAGCGGAGGACCAGGAACATGAGCTAGGAGCGGCGGAGGAGGTGTCTGCTCCGGATAACTCACAGCAGACCCTGCAGCAGTTCTGGCACAACGTCACTGAGGACATCAAGAAAGTCACTGCCGTTAGTAGCTGCTAGAATTGATTTATTTGTGACTGGTCAATGTTTGCAATGGGGACAATTCGTATGTGCACAATATCACCAAGTCATTACCATGGTCATTACTAAAATTGTTACCTGTCAGTTTCTATCATGAGAAAACAGAAAGGGAGGCAACAATTGGCTACTTTCCAACTAGTCAAATCAGCAACTTTTTATGAAATGTCAAAAACGCTTTTTTGTATGAAAATAGTAAATTATGACGTCACATTTTAGTAAATATTGACTAATCAAATCAATAACTTATATACTTTTAATTCGATTATTAGAATCAAAATGTGCATTTTTTTTTATGATGAATGAAATCCACAATATTTTTAGCCATTAGTCTTAAGTATAAACATTTTGAATTTTTTAAGCTACCCAGTCAAGTACCCAATTGATTTGTTTGTGACTGGTCAATGTTTGCAACAATGGGGACAATTCGTTCGTATGTGCACAATATCACCAAGTCATTACTAAAATTGTTACCTGTCATTTTCTATCATGAGAGAACAGAAAGGGAGGCAACAATTGTAATCAAGATTTATACTCCATTCGTTTAAAAAAAAAAATTTTAGCCATTAAAACGGTCATTTAGTATGGCAATAATTATTTCCTTAAAACGAATTGAGTATTGTTAAGTTGGGATTTATTACCATTATTTACATGTTAATCTTGTTTTTGGCTTGGTAAAAAATCTCTGTTTTGGTCCGGTAGTTTTTTAATGAATCAAAAATATTATAAATAATCAATCAAATCTTTCCTTTTTGCAGTATTAACAAAGATTTTTAATATCTATTTTCCAATCTTACAGGAAGACTTCAAAACCCAAGCATTGCCCCTCGCCCGCATAAAGAAGATCATGAAACTGGATGAGGAAGTCAAGATGATATCCGCTGAAGCCCCGGTCATGTTTGCGAAGGCTGCTGAGATCTTCATACATGAGCTGACATTGAGGGCCTGGCAACACACTGAGGATAATAAAAGGAGGACTTTACAGGTAGATTTATACTTCAAATCACGCCTGAACTCCTTACGGGACTGGCACAGCGTCAATGGCCTAATAAAAGTGATGGCTCATCCAACTGGAGGATATTTCAGATATACAGCCCATAAATTAACCTTTAGTCACTCTACCTTAAAAGTTTGTAATTGTAGTGATCGGAAGAGAAAAGAAACTGGTACATTCTATCCAAATTATGTACTGATTGCAAGTTTTCATTAAAATCATGATAATTATTATAATTTCTAGCGCAACGACATAGCGATGGCGATATCCAAGTCGGATCAATTCGACTTCCTAATCGACATAGTGCCGCGACACGAGGTGAAGCCGAACAAGCCCCGCGAAGACCCTCCACGACCTACTATCACTACAGAACAGGTATAACATCATCATCATCACCTTCAGCCCACATCCATCCACTGCAGGGTATAGGCCTCCATCTACTGCGCCACAAAAAAAATATTTATAAATATTTTTATTACTTTAAATAACCTAGAATTTATTTTATTGAAATCTGCAAATTGACGTAAGTAATACTAAAGAATGTTTGTTTTTTAAATTTTCAGATCACGCAGCCTCAGACTACTCTCAGTGGTCAACACCAGTATATCATACAGCCCTGCAACCAGATCATACAGGTGAAATTATTTAAAATTATAACGCCTTGTATTCGCAGAACTGTCCCTTTCAAACCAATGACAGAATGCGCGCTCTGTCCTTTTCTAGCATGGGGCTGTTTCAAGCCGATTTCATATATTTTTGCATTATATTGAGTTGGTTTTTTGATTTTTTGAGTTGGTTTATTTTTAATATTTTTTATGGGCTCCTTTTACGTTACTGAAACACCCCTAAGCTAGGGCACGCAATTAAATTAACACCCTGTATATTCCAGTTGTAGGCCAGGTTGTAGCAGGTTAGGTTATTCACTTGTATATGATGGATGAATGAAATGATATTTCTTTGTTTTGCAGCAAGCCAGCACGTCCGGCCAGCAAGCTGGAACGACGAGCAACGTGACCGTGCAGCAACCTATACAACTGGTGCAGCAACTAGTCACCAATAACGGGGAGATACAGCAACTACCGGTGAGTATAGATATCAGCATCATTTAGCCAAAAGGTTAAAATTTTGGCCTGACTGCAGTCAATCATTGCCCGTACTGGTGGGAATGAATGGTGGAATAGTGTAGATTTTATTTTTTATTGCACATATTTACTTACGTAGACGCACATACATTCTTAAGAGGCCAAGCCTATTTTGATCTTTTGTCACCGAGGTACATTGTGGACACCGGGGAGGATAGAATAGCTGAATATAGCATAGAAAAAGTCGCTGTGGCGCGATATTTTTAACTAAAAAACCATTTGACGATTATTTTAAAACATTCATGTCGTATTTTCAGATCCAGCTATCCCAAGCGCAGTTGAACATGATCCGGCTGCAAGTTCAGAACAACCCCTCGCAACCCATCATCATACAGGCGCAGCAGCAGACGCCGCAGATCATACAGGTAAATACTACCCAGATAGCAATTACAACTGCTGCAAGAACAAAAGGCATAAAGTGAAGCACAGATGACTATAATACAGGGTGTAAAAAAAAGTACTGCCTTCCTTTAAACCACATGTTCTACTGATGATACCAAACAACTTTCCCAAAGCACAAAAATTTTAACTCAAAAAAATAATTTGCATTTCCCATACAAATATACTCTCCTCATCTTCAATTTTGTATGGACAAGGCAAAATTCAAAAAATATTGTATTAAAAAATCCAAAAAAATATATACCGTGTTACGCATCACAAAATCTTCGAAACTGTATATTTATTTCAGTATTTGGTAAAATGAGGTCTTGTGGATTTCGCAACTAACGGAATGTAGTCCTATCGGTACGTTAACACCTGTACACTCATAAACATCAGTTTGCGGGAAGATGTAAAGGATGTTTATTTTCAAGTAGTTTTAGGAATCAAGGCTTGAAGTTTATTTATTCTTAATATTGTACTTAACACGTACTTAGGCACCATGTAATATCTGTATTGGTTTCCAATAAAAGTGAAATAAAAATAAATGTTGTATTCCAGGTGACCTCTCAAGCGCAGCACCAGCCGCAGCAGCAGCAGCAGGTGTTCCTGCAGGTGGCCAACCAGGACGACTCCTAGTTGAGGGTCACCGATGATGATGATGATGAGGACAGTGAATAGTGACAGTACATATTATGAACGTGTTCCTGTAGGTCAGCCAGAGCTAACAAGCGCGCCATAAGATAATTTCGTTAATTCGCAAAATGGACCTTGGTCGCAAAATGTCCCTTTCTCATAATGTCCCTTCAGCAAAATGTCCCCTTCGAAAAATAACCCTTTTTTTTAAAAGATTTAGTTCAAATAGCGAGCTTACTAAAAAGACAAAATTTTCAAATGGACATTATGAGGAATTATGCCGTCTACGTCGAGTTCCGGTTACGTCGATTCTTGTGGTAACAAAAATATCTCTTGGCGCGCATGTTAGCCTTACAGGACGACTACTAGTTGAGGGAACACACGATAATGATGACAATGAATAGTTATAGTGAATGTTATAGTGGTGATTGTGGACACTGAGTGATATAGATTAATTAACTTTCTAGATTGTAGTGTCAACTGTAGTTAAATTAATTTTTCCGTGGTAATCAAAGACATAGAACCGTATTTTTATATTACTCGAATCGATTTCGCATACGAAAGATACTAACTTTCGCATGGTAAATTGTACCTATGTAAATCGCATGTCAAAGTTAGTCTTTCGTATGCGCATTGAAGTTAGAGTGGTTCAAAAATACGGCTTCTGTTCCTAAACGAAAAAAGAAGATACATTCTATAGTATTTCCAAGATAGATAAAGGTAAACAATCTTTCATATTTTTATAAAAACACATTTCACTATAAATTAGATAATATTGCTAGCTACAGATTAATAACTTCTTAATATGACCAGTTACTTAATATAATAAGGCACAAACAAAATAGCGTGGGGTCGAGCGACCCGATATCGTGTCGGTGGTACAAAGAGCCATTTTTCTCGCTGACCGGATATCGAGCCGGTGGAATTTAAGGTTTCCATATGATATAAAAGAAAGATAATTACGAAGCTATTTTAATATTGTAAAATAATGTTAATGCACTGCCAAATATAGTATAGTACTTTATAACACATTTGCTCGTAAAGGGTCTCTTATTACACCAATTTCAATATTTTATTGTATCTTATTACGTACTTGTGCGTAATCGTAATGTAAAATGCACGAGTGCTGTAAAACACACGAGTTTTTTTTTATTAGGTAAAACGCACGGTTTATCGAACGGTACTTTTTTAAATCTTAGCAAAGAGTTTTTATGGCAGAAAAGTGGTCAACATTTTATAAATAAAATTAACTTTGGGAGATAAAGTATAATAAAATAAACATTGAATTCTTTAATTTAATTAATTTTTACAATAAATTACAACCATTTATCTGTAACAAAATCAAAGAAATATTAATTTACTTTGTTAGTAATGCTGGCTGGTTTTTGTTTCTTTGTACTATGGCTTAAAAAAGAAAGCGTTGATGCGCGCGCATCCTAATTCATTTGTGAACGAGTAAAAATTATTTCGCGCGTTTTTTCTTTTAGCTGTATTGTTTTAATTTTTTAGCTATTTCCTCGCAAATATGTTATAAAACGTCGTACGACATACGTGCGGTTTGATAATTACAGCCTCTGCTTTCTTGTAGTCCTCGCCTACGGCTCGGGCTAGCAATATCGCCTCGGCTGTAATGATCAACCCACCGCACTTATATCGTAATGTACTATTAAAAAATACCTTTGGATTTGATATGGGTTTTTACCAAATTAAAAGTTTAAATCAAAGTTTGAAATGTACCATACACCAAATAATAGGCAAATAATGCTACTTCCACGCTGGGCTGGGAGTTATAAAAAATCATAGAATGTGCCAGCTGCATCTGCTCCCGGGCCTGCTGTAAAAATTAGCTAAGGGAATCGAGGGTTTCAGTGCATTGCAATTTAGTCGATGGGCTGACAACCTGTCACTTTAGCAATATACATAATCATCGGTCGGTTATAACTCTCAAAATTTGTCAGAAGTGGCGGAACGACCTATGTTTAGGTCGTTTTTGCTCTGCCTACCCCATTAGGGATAAAGGCGTGATTTTATGTATGTATGTATGTATGTAATGCAAAAGGTACAGCATAATATTGGGATGTAAATGTAATGTAAAGAATTGGACTGTTACTATTTTGTTAAGTGTATTTTGTAAATAGATATTTGAAATATAACTTTTATTATAAATATTCAGTGTATTATTAAAAAAAAACCGGATGGTATAGTGGATAGGACCGCGGCCTTCTGTGTAGGAGGTCGTGGTTCGAATCTCACCACGTACCAATGTGTTTTTCGGTTTTCGAATTTCATATGTACGTTTATTCGGTGCTTTTACGGTGAAGGAAAACATCGTGAGGAAACCTGCACACACCTACGAAGAAATTCAAAGGTTGTGTGTAACCTAATCTAGGATTAGGTCTAATTTCTCTTCTGGGTTGCGGAGGTCAGATGGCTGTCGCTCTGTGTAAAAACCAGTATCCTCGTTCAATCCCCTAGATTAGGTAGCCGACCCCGTGAAATACTGGAAAAAGGCTAGGAAGATGAGAATGATGTAGTGTATTATTTATTGTTAAATTAATAGAAATTATGTTCCTGATAGATTCTAATCAAAACAAACAATTACATATTAATGAATCGCATTTATTGGAAAAAGTATTTCTTACAAATCAAAACTTAACGAATAGTTACATAACAAAAATGCATTAACTATTATAAAATTTGAATCAAATAACACAAATTAGACTATATTATTAATGAAAATAAAAACAACAACAATCTGAAATAATATTAATATTTATTTTAAAATTAATTAATTATTAATATTTAAACTTATTTTAAAATAAAATAATCGGTAATATTTCTAACCAGACAAACATTAACTGGGAACAGTTTGCTATATTTATTATAAAAACAAAAATAAGTAATTTTCTTCTTTACAATTAAACTACATGTAACTGAACATCCAAATGAACTGAAAACTTTTTTCAAAATGATCAGCCCACGGCATATGAATATGACTACAAACAGCGAGATTTTTTAAGACCATGAAACTGAACAACATTGAAAAAAGAATATAATACGGTGCTCCCATACAAAATGACCCTAAGGCTTAGCACGCACAGCGATTCCAGTCGCGCGAAAAAAAAAACGCGGGTGCGGAATTTGTATGTGGAATCTCGCGCGATTTTTTTCCGCAAGTGCGTGCACCTTCATACAACTCCATACATCACAGATTTTTGCGGATTTAATTCGCGCGGAAAAATAGCATTGCGTGCTAAGCCAAACATTTCTCAAAATCCATTTTTTTTTCATATTTCAATTCAACCTATGTTCTGTATAGAAAGTTGTTCATTTTCACCGTCTTAACTAGCCCTTAAATATTTTAGTGAATAAAAAAAATCTCGCTGTAGCTTAGAAAACTTGTATAACTTGTGTAGCTTAGCAAACTTGTGTTGTGTTTACAAGTTTGCTAAGCTACAGCGAGAGATTTCACCTAATTGTTATCACGGCTGGACTTCCGTGCGAGATAGTTGTGAACAGCTTGCGCATCTTCCCGCAGCAGCGCCACCATCGCGCGCTTGCGCGTGCAGTCGCGGCGCAACACATCAGCCGCCTGCGCACGCAGCCATTGCATGAAAGAGCGCTCGCGTTCTTCCGCTCTGAAATATATTATTTCTTATAATTGGATCCTTACATATGAAATTGCCGTTTGTAAGGTAAGGTAAGGACCTAATACTACAATAGCGATTTACGGTGATGGCGGCCAATCTCCCAGAGATCGGCCAACTGCACGGGACTGGTTTTTAGTGTCCTAGTTTTTACGCAACAAAAAAGTACACATTCTATTCCTTCAATCCTATTTTGATGGGACAGATTTACTGATTCGACCAGAGAGAAATCAGGCGCAGGACCGACTTTTAACTGCACACCTGGATCTAATTATACAAAGCTAAAAATAATGCGGCCAAAAACCCCCATCAATACACCACAATCTCGATGAAATTAAATATAAGTAATCTAGCTGCATCTATCACCTCAAATTTGTTTTGTTTAACGGGGGGGACGGCGCGAACGCAGTCCCCACTACCAAAAATTACGCACCCGAGTTATCCACATTAGGGATAATCGCAGGGGTCAGCCCAACCGCAGTGCAATGGAGAGGCCTCGCCCTGGGGGAACCGCCTTCTTGATCACGGTGTCCCCTGTGCCAGGTAAGTATGATTCGGTTGGAGCGCGCCTAGAATATGTATCCGCGAGAAAAAATCTCACCACCGCGATGTAAAATTTTGCGTCGTCCGTACAGCGTCATCTATGCGTAGCTCTTTGGTACTAACAGTGACGTCACTTGATAGAGGTGTAGTGTGGTAAAATAAGCAGTGAACGTGTTGAATTTTAATAGGCCTACTATTCGACGCTTCGAATAGCCCACTTTGACAAGTTATCTATCAGATTTATGTAGTTTACTGGTAAAATAAAATCATGGTAAAATAATAAATGTGTTGAATGATTTATATTATAGCACACAGAAGACAAAAATTAAACAACAAAGAGAAAAATCCTTAAATTAAGATTTACAAGTAATTTAAAAAGTTCAAAAAACCCAACTGCGTAAATGAGCTTCAAAACTTTAAATCGTTATTGATCCTAAACGTTCATTCAAAACGAAAAATGACTTAGGAAACCTAAAACTGATTTGCAAATACCTATTCAATCTGATTGTCGCAATATTTCATTTTTATCAAAATTATGTCTTCAGTGACACTCGCAAGGTTAAGACGAATCGATTGACGTAAGAATTATTAAAATCGGCCCACGCGTTTGGTCTCTAGAGTGCCACAAAGGAACAAACATACACACATACATACATAGGATGATAAACACATTACCCTTCTTTTCGTTGCGCAGTCGAGTAAAAAGAAGAGGTCCCATTAGAGGTATATCCAGCAGATGGTTGGATGTGAGTTGAAAATGATGATGACATGACTTACTCTTGGTCCATCTGCGCGAAACGCGACACTATGCTCGCTACAGTGTCTTGGTATGATCGACGCCGCTTTTCCTTCATCGCAGTCAATTCTTTCTGAGCCTCTACGAACAAGCTGATGAAACTGCCGGAAACAAAACACTTATTGTTAAAAAGAATAAGAGGGAAAAAAAACGGTAGCTTCGCAAAATGTCTCTTGGTCGCAAAATATCACTTTCTCATAATGTCCCTCCCTTTCGCAAAATGTCCCCTTGTTTTTTTTAAAAAAAAGTTTTAATAGGCCTACTATTTGAAATAAATCTATCAAAAAGGGATCATTTTGCGAAAGGGACATTCTGCGACGTAAGTAAAAATACGACTAGCACACATATTAAACTACTCCTTTACTCAAAGGTTGCCTGGCAGAAATTGCTACCCTAGCAATAAGGCCGCCTATTTGTACTTTGTTTTGTAATGTTTGTTCCTGTGTAATGTCATGTTTATGTGCAATAAAGGATATTTGTATTGTATTGTATTTGTATTTTTTCTTATAGCAAACAGTTAAAAATTGTGAAGGAGGATGGTTCTGTTATCTTATACCATGGAGTAATATATACTACGTCTTATACTGATATATTGTACTTACTCTTTAGTGGTATTTTGTTGAATTTCTACCAAGGTTGTATCCAGCTTTTCTATCAAATTTTGCAGAGCATCTCTGGAGGCGTCGAAATTCTCTACTAAAATGAAAATTTTCACGTAAAAATACATTCAATTTGATAAGTAATTTAATAATTTCTGATTAATTTACATAGGTCAATCTTACCTTTAGAATTATTAAAAATGTTTTTTAACCAGTCTTCTACATTAGAGCTCTGTCTGCTTTCAGAAATATCAATAGTTTCAACAAACTCTTCATGAAGTTTTCTTTTCTTTACTTCTACTGCTTCAGAAACTGGGCTTTTCCTCTTAGGTACAGTCTTGGGCGTAGAATCTTCAGACGGACTTCTGGTGATGGGACTGGACTCATGGGTAGGCAGAATAAAATATTTCTTAGCTATAGAATCCAGTTTAGATGCCATTTCGACATCTTGCGTGTCTAGAGTTTCATCTTTACTTGACGATATATCTCTGCGCGCAAATTTTCGCTTTGGAAGGAAATCTTTAAGGCTTATCGGCGATATTTGAGATTTCCTATTTCTTACAACTTTTGGACTAGTTTCAGCGGTTTCTTGGGTCTTTTCAGCCGTTTCAAAACTAAATTTTGCCGTCGTTTCCTTGAGTTTTACATTCTTAGCTGTTCTAGCACTTGGCCGCAAAGTTTCTTTTTTTCCAGCAGATTCGAAACTAGATTCTGGTGTTGTATTCACTGAAGGCAACCATTTTTCAATTTCTTTAGAATACAGTCTTGTGATCGACACTGTTGGCACCTTTTTGCTAGTTAGCGATGAGTTTTCGGATTCTGTTTCGTGTCTAGACGGTAACATATTCTCTATGGCATATTTGCGGCCTTGTAGGCGTTTGAGTTCTTTTTCAGATTTCTGTTCCGGTTCTGAGTTACTATCGTCTTTGACTTTTTGCATAGCTTTGGATTTAAGTTTTCCGTCCTGATATTTTTTTTGGCTTGCACTAGATGCTTTGCTAGTATTTAGTTTATTGCTTAATTCTATGTAATACTCTCTGCTAACAGGATCCATATCTGGAGGTTCGCGAGGTGATAAGTTTTCTTCAAGTTGTTTTGTGCTAGGAGGGAGTTCGTTTATATCTCCATGACCTGTAATATCGTTTGTAGCAAAAGACCGTTCAGGATCTTCACTATGGCTTGAAAAGGTAAATATTGCAACCTCTTTTCTTGTTACATCTTCGTTATTAGTTTGGCATTTTCCTATCTTAGACTGCGTATCAATTTCCGAATCTATGCAGATGATCTCATCACAGTTAATTTCGTCAATATGAGATTTGATGGATTTTTTTGACTTTTGTGAGTCTGTTATCTGTTGCTTTTCACACTTTATGATTTTAACATTTACAGTATTGTCTTTACGTTTTAACATAAGTCTGTTTCGTTTATTAGAGTTTGAACTCTCTGCTGCATTAGACATTTGATCTGAATTTAAAGTGTCGTCTATAACATTAACATCACTGTTTTCTTTATTTTCAAGATCACTTGTTTTAGGTGTTTTATTATTTTTAGATTTACTAGAACTATCATCACCAAATATTTTGCCCATTTCATCTGTAATGTTCATGTGAGGACTAGATACAGGTTTCTCATTTTCTGAAAGCATGTTTTGAGTTGTATTTGTGTCGTTTAATGCGTCGGGCCCGTCTTTGTAAATCTTTTGAAGTTTGCGAACCACATTAGTTGTTATGGAGTCATCTATTTCGTTTTTGCCTATTTCAGTTTCTATCACAAGTCCTGGCAATGGACTTATGGTTCCATCATCATCTTTGGTAAAATCTATTATTTTAGTTACAATTTCTTGTTTTTTGGTCATATTCTTTTCATTGTTAGTACACTTTTTCGTAGCTTTTGTGGGCTTTCTTTTGTGTGGTTCCTTAGCATTAGTAATTCCATCTTTAGAGGATTCTTTGCCTTGCTGTTTCTTAGTAGTAGAAGTAATCTTTTGCTTTGGGGTCACCTTTTCTATACAATCTTCCACATCAATATTTGCGTTTTCATCCGAAATAACCTCCAATTCGGGTGGTTTTATCAAAGGCTCTGGTTCTTTGTTATTTTTATCACCAGTATCAGCGACAAACGAGGTGTTTAGTTCTTCGGGGGGAGCCTCTCTCATCTTTTCGTCGACTAAGTGTGTTGGTCTATCAACTTTAAGTTCTGGAGTGTTTCGAGTTTTTGCTTTAGATACTTTACGTCTTGGAGATCTCTTCCGCTTAGCAGGTTTTTTATCCTTTTCATCTTCTTTGTATTTAGGTTTTTTTATAGTTCGCCCACGTCTGGTGGACATGACAGAGGTACCACTTCCAATAGTGGTCGTGCTGGTACGTTTTTGAACTTCGATCTTTTTTTGCTTAAAATCTTCATCTTCGCTGTCACTTGTGAAATTGAAAATGGCAATGTCTTTATCAGATTTTTTGTCCATAATAATTAACTGTTCGTTTGCGTGAACCTCAATGTCATCTTTAAGTCTTTCAAATATATCATCGCGGCTTTTGGTTTTCGGAGAGAGAGGTTCTATGTTCTTCGATTTTCGTGCGCGAATCCTTTTGTTTTTCGGAGAGAGAGGTGATTCTATGTGCTTCGATTTTCGTGCGCGAATCCTTTTGTATTTTTTGCGTTCATTTTCTATTTCTTTGTAACATGATAAAGTAGACGGTTTTGGTGTAACTGGTTTATCATTTTTTAAATTAGCCAATGTAATATCATCTTCGTCATCGCTAGACAGTGCATTAGGTTTATTAATTGAATCCTCGTTATTACTTTTATTAAATTGTATCTCATCATCTTTGGGAGAATAAAGCTTGCGTTTTCTTCGAGCAAGTGGCGTTTCTGTAGTGCCTCCCACAGAAACCTTCGCAGCCAAAGGGGTCTTCATGCGATCTTCATTCACCCTACTATCGGTAGACATCTTTTTCGTATCAGATGTAGCCGTTTTATTGGCATCACTTTCGTTGTTATCCTCAATGATAGTGGACATTTTTGACACAGGTTCCAACTTCAGTTTTCCTTTAGCTTTCGGTTTAGGTTTTTTCTTCTTCGACGTGAATGTTAGTTTTATAGTTTTTTTCCCTTTAGGTTTACCTTTCATTGAAGGTTTTCTATTTTCTTTTTCTTTTGCTTCATCATTAGAAGTTTCTTTATCTTCAACAGGTATATTTTCGTTACCCTTCAAACTTTTCGCCATATGTAATATTTTAGTATCTGCACTGTTTTTATCCAAATATTTCGAACACTTCTCAAAATCACTGCAAACTTTATCTACAATATCATTCAAGCATTCTAGAACGTCCAAATCAGGTAATTCCTCATTTCTGATATCTAAGTTATCATCAATGTCTTTCATCAGAAAATCATCACCAGACGATGAGCTAGATACATTTATTTTCTTAGCAAGACTCGGACTAATAATGACATCTCCCATTTGATTTTCTGAAAGATGTTGGCTGAAAAATTCTTCCACTTCTTTGTTATTAAACGGCGCTACTTCGGCGTTTTCTGTCTCTTTCTTATTATATTGAATTTTCTTTTTTGGTTGATTCCTCTTTCTTACACTTACAAAGCTGATTGGAGTTTCATGTATGGCTTCTTTTGAATCATCTGACGTAGATTTAGATTTATTCTTATTACTTATGACCTCATTATTAGACTCGTCTGAAGAAGTTTTGCTCACGTACTTATTACTTACGACTTCAGTATTTGACTCGTCTGAAGTAGATTTGTGAACGATCTTATTATTGGAAGTTTTCACTTCTATATTTCTCAGCCCTGCATGATTTCTGGTTTTAGTCGTCGGTCCAGTATATTGAGTGTCTTCGATTGTCTCACTGTCTTGAATCACTTGCTCCTGTGACTTCCCATTTTCTGTGTTAATACCACTATCAGATTCCCGTTCTTCATCAGCTCTAGACTGCAAAGCCTCCTGTACGATTAAATCGAGCAAATTGTCTGTATTTATCTCTTTATTTTTAGACAGACGTTCTATCGTATCATTAATAACAGAACTGTCATTAGATCCAATAGTCGCAGCGAAGAGAGCGCTTACATTACCTTCGTCGATTCTTTTCTTAACATATTTCTCACTTTGAGAGCCTCTGCTTGTGTGTTTGGTGTCTTCTTCTACTATAACGTTCCTAGCAAATTCATTGTCACTCTGAGACCTATTATGTCCGGCGTGGGCGCTGAAGTTCCTAACGGCGACCCTTCGCAGTCTGAGAGTGCTGTTGGAGTTCAAGCTATTGGCTATGTCTGGCTCGCTCTGTTCGTTGACAACAGACAGATCTGGTTGTGCCCAAACTCTTACTGGTTCTTTTGTGAATTCATAGTACGGTAAGTTCACTAGTTTGTCGTGTAACTGAAAAGTTTACAATGTATTAGGTAGGTATATTATAATAATTGATTATAATCTAACAAAAAAAACTTAATTTTAAGGGTTCCGTAGTCAATTAGTAGAAATTCACATTTTTTTATCCAGATGAAATGTGACTTATTTTAATTATTTTACCTGTTACTTATAGAATTTTTATAATAAGAATAACATTTTATTTCTTGTACAAAAGTTGAAAGGGAAAGGCGAATTTTTTAAGTTTATGTATAGGTATATACCGGGTGTAAGGGATAGCGTACCAAGGGTTGGGGCGAAAGGGGTTGCTTAGGCAATAAAACTGAACAACTAATATCAGCAGGAAATTCTAAAAAGAAAAATTGGCTTTCCCATACAAATTGTCTGTTCGAGGTGGTCATTTTGTATGGGATTGTCAATTTTTTTATTTGTTTCCTAAAAGAATTTTTTGGTGATATTTGTTCAGTTTCGTTGACTGGAGCAACCCCTATCGGTTTTCGGTACACTGGTATAGTTAACGTTACACCCGGTATATCTACAATATTTAATAATAATAATAAGGCATTTATTTCAGGCAATAACCCATATCAATTTTTTTAATATTTTTTAATATTGCGTATTTGAGATATATATGGTTTTGTTTGCTTACCTGTGCCAAAGACCTAGTGGACGTAGAAGACGGCGGCGAGTTCACAACAGATGACCTTTTGGACCACGCCACGAATCCTAACAAACAACCTTATCATTTGAAATTAGGGATACAGGCGTGAGAGTTAGTATGTATATATGTTTTCATACAGTATTTAAGTATGTTATAGGTACTTTGTGTCAAATTTACAATTGTAAATTTAATCTAATTTTCTATTGACATTACTAATTTATTTTATATAAAACTAGACATTTTGATTTTGACCAACTTTTCTTTGCACTGTAACATAAGTCTCGATGGAATAGTGTTGTGTGGGTACTTAGTACAGACTTGTTTTGATTTTTTAAAATACTGCCTGATGATGAAGTGACGAAACCGGTCGCAAAATAAATTATATATTCAGTGGAACTAGTGAAATGAGTGTTTTATTATAAATCAGTATTTAAGTAATACACTCACCGGATTGAGGTCTCCGACGTTTCTCTATAGCAGGGTTGGCATGAGAGAACCGAGGGTTTTCGTCCTGCAATACAAACGTTGTTTCGATTCTTATGCGCACAAAATCACGGGCATGCTGTAAAAACCAACTAAAGGATTCGAGGGTTCAGTGTTTTGTAATCAAGGCGATGGGCTGACAACCTGTTACTACAGCAATACACAGATCTATCTTAAAAAACTCTCAAAACTTGCCAGACGTGGCGGAACGACTTTTGTTTGTGTCGTTGACGCTCTGTCTATTCCATTATTGATACAGGCGTGATAACTCACCATACTATTCTTGTTTTGCTCACCGCCCGCTCGAAGTGGTGATAAGGGCATGTTCTCAACATCCAACAACGCCTACAAGAAAATTATAAATATTGCACACGCGCCTTAACTTATTTAAGTTTGGTTCTGTCACTTTCTAAAAGGATGATGGGCAAAGATGTATGGACTGTGCACCCAGGAGCTTCAGCACTGAGACTACTATTGTTTTGATGCTAACACAGGAGGGTACCTCTGTGCCAATGCGCATCAAAATCTGACTATTAATTTTCGATATACTTGAGAGAGCTCCCATTTCATACAAATTGCTAGCAACGGAAGGTCAAGTTAGAGTGGTTTTTGACCTCCACTAATGAAACTGGTGTGGGTTGAAAGAACTGACAAAACTGAGTATATTTTGTTAAGACACAGAAAAATTCGTCCCGGTGGTCATCAGAAAAAAAAATATTTTTGGGTGATTTTTTTCCTCCACTAATGAAACTGGTGTAAGTCGCAAGTACCGACAAAACTGAGTATATTTTGTTAAGGCACTGAAAAATTCGTCCCGGGGGTTTCAAAATATTTTAAAGTGAAATTCAAAAATGTATGGGCGGTGTACCTAATAGAAGACCTCCAGCACTGAGACTACTATTGTTTTGATGCTAACCCAATAGGATAGCTCTGTACCAAAGCTCATCAAAATCTGACCCGGGAGTTTCAAAATATTTTAATGTGAAATTCAAGAATGTATGGGCGGTATAACTAATATACGACCTCCATCACTGAGACTACTATTGTTTTGAAGCTTACCCAATAGGATAGCTCTGTACCAAAGCTCATGGAAATCTGACCCGGGAGTTTCAAAATATTTTGAAGAGAAATTCAAAATAGTACGGGCGGTGTTCTTAATATAGAACCTCCAGCACTGAGACTACTATTGTTATGATGCTAACCCAATAGGATAACTCTGTACCAAAGCTCATCAAAATCTGACCCGGGAGTTTCAAAATATTTTGTAGAGATATTCAAAAATGTATGGGCGGTGTTCTTAATATAGAACCTCCAGCACTGAGACTACTACTGTTTTGATGCTTACCCAATAGGATAACTCTGTACCAAAGCTCATCAAAATCTGACCCGGGAGTTTCAAAATATTTTAATGTGAAATTCAAGAATGTATGGGCGGTATAACTAATATACGACCTCCATCACTGAGACTACTATTGTTTTGAAGCTTACCCAATAGGATAGCTCTGTACCAAAGCTCATGGAAATCTGACCCGGGAGTTTCAAAATATTTTGAAGAGAAATTCAAAATAGTACGGGCGGTGTTCTTAATATAGAACCTCCAGCACTGAGACTACTATTGTTATGATGCTAACCCAATAGGATAACTCTGTACCAAAGCTCATCAAAATCTGACCCGGGAGTTTCAAAATATTTTGTAGAGATATTCAAAAATGTATGGGCGGTGTTCTTAATATAAAACCTCCAGCACTGAGAATACTATTGTTTTAATGCTAACCCAATGGGATAACTCTGTACCAAAGCTCATCAAAATCTGACCCGGGAGTTTCAAAATATTTTAATGTAAAAATAATAATGAAATAAATTGTCAGCGCATCATGAGTTGTCAGTGGGGGACGAGTTGTCAGTGCAGGGATGAGTTGTTAGTGCAGGTATAAGTTGTCAGTGCGGGCTGAGAGGACAACTCATCCCCGCAATGACAACTCATTCCCGCACTGACAACTCATACCCGCACTGACAACCCATCCCCGTACTGATAACTCATCCCCACACTGACAACTCATCCCACACTGACAACTCATTCCCCACTGACAACTCATGATGCGCTGACAATTTATTTCATTATTATTTTTACATTAAAATATTTTGAAACTCCCGGGTCAGATTTTGATGAGCTTTGGTACAGAGTTATCCTATTGGGTTAGCATCAAAACAATAGTAGTCTCAGTGCTGGAGGTTTTATATTAAGAACACCGCCCATACATTTTTGAATTTCTCTTCAAAATATTTTGAAACTCCCGGGTCAGATTTTGATGAGCTTTGGTACAGAGCTATCCTATTGGGTAAGCATCAAAACAAAAGTAGCCTCAGTGATGGAGGTCGTATATTAGTTACACCGCCCATACATTTTTGAATTTCACATTAAAATATTTTGAAACTCCCGGGTCAGATTTTGATGAGCTTTGGTACAGAATTATCCTATTGGGTTAGCATCAAAACAATAGTAGTCTCAGTGCTGGAGGTTTTATATTAAGAACACCGCCCATACATTTTTGAATTTCTCTTCAAAATATTTTGAAACTCCCGGGTCAGATTTCCATGAGCTTTGGTACAGAGCTATCCTATTGGGTAAGCTTCAAAACAATAGTAGTCTCAGTGATGGAGGTCGTATATTAGTTATACCGCCCATACATTTTTGAATTTCACATTAAAATATTTTGAAACTCCCGGGTCAGATTTTGATGAGCTTTGGTACAGACCTATCCTATTGGGTTAGCATCAAAACAATAGTAGTCTCAGTGCTGGAGGTCTTCTATTAGGTACACCGCCCATACATTTTTGAATTTCACTTTAAAATATTTTGAAACTCCCGGGTCAGATTTTGATGAGCTTTGGTACAGAGCTATCCTATTGGGTAAGCATCAAAACAATAGTAGTCTCCGTGATGGAGGTCGTATATTAGTTACACCGCCCATACATTTTTGAATTTCACATTAAAATATTTTGAAACTCCCGGGTCAGATTTTGATGAGCTTTGGTACAGAGTTATCCTATTGGGTTAGCATCAAAACAATAGTAGTCTCAGTGCTGGAGGTCTTATATTAGGTACACCGCCCATATATTTTTGAATTTCACATTAAAATATTTTGTAACTCCCGGGTCAGATTTTGATGAGCTTTGGTACAGAGTTATCCTATTGGGTTAGCATCAAAACAATAGTAGTCTTAGTGCTGGAGGTCTTATATTAGGTACACCACCCATACATTTTTGAATTTCACTTTAAAATATTTTGAAACCCCCGGGACGAATTTTTCAGTGCCTTAACAAAATATACTCAGTTTTGTCAGTACTTTCGACCTACACCAGTTTCATTAGTGGAGGAAAAAAATCACCCAAAAATATATTTTTTTCTGATGACCACCGGGACGAATTTTTCTGTGTCTTAACAAAATATACTCAGTTTTGTCAGTTCTTTCGACCCACACCAGTTTCATTAGTGGAGGTCAAAAACCACTCTAACTTGACCTTCCGTTGCTAGCAATTTGTATGAAATGAGAGTTCTCT
>JARACY010001135.1:0-65415 GCA_029255725.1 Scrobipalpa atriplicella | reverse complement strand
GTCTTGTCTTCTTGTATGACTACAATATCTCTTTTAATTTCCACATCATTTTTCTCTGGTATGTATATTCTGTATCCTTTAGTATTTTCGCCATATCCCACAAAATATCCAATCTGTGCTTTGCTGTCGAACTTCAGTCTTCTTTGAGTAGGAACATGTACAGCTACTTTCGTTCCGAAAATCTTTAACTGTGTAACATCAAATGTTCTTCCGCTCCATAGTTCATAAGGAGTTTTATTCTTCATACGACTTGGGCCAGTTCGATTTATTACATAGACGGCAGTGTTTATTGCTTCAGCCCATAATTTCTTATTTATGCCACTCTCTATAAGCATTGTCCTAGCCGATTCCACAATAGTACGCATCTCGCGTTCTACACAGCCGTTCTGTTCTGGCGTATAGGGAACAGTGGTTTGATGTTGGATTCCGTAGGTATTTAGCAGTCTTTTCATTTCTTGGCCAACAAATTCCTTTGCATTGTCACTTCGTATAATCTTTATCAAATGGCCTTCATTCCTCTGTGTCTCTCTTATAAATTGGCTTATACACTCGACACTTTGTGATTTATTTTTCAGAAAATATACCTTTCTATACTTCGTGAAGTCATCCTTGATCAGTAGGAAAAACTTTGCTCCCCCTAGGGATACTTCTTCTATTGGTCCTCCTACATCAATATGTATAATTTCACCTGGTTGAGTTGCTCTTTGGCCTTCTGAAGGAAAAGGTAGTCTGTGATGTTTCCCTTTTAAGCAGGGCACGCAGGTTTCAACTTCACAATTTTTATCGTATTCAATTTCTTCTCTATTTAGCATTTCACTTACTTGTTGTATGTTTTGATGTGCCATCTTGGCATGCCATTCCTTGAGACCGGATGTGCATTTTCCCACAAAAGCAACTTGCTTTTTTTCTTCTTTATATCTTAATTGCATAATGAGCATTTTACCATGTCTCTTCGCTATTGCATGAACACTGTTGTTTTTAACAAAATGCAGTTCGTTTTTATCAGCCTCTGTAGTATATCCTTTGTCCATAGCGGTGATCCAGGAAAATAGGTTTGCCTTTAGGTCAGGTACATACAACACATTGTGGAGTGTTGTTTCTATCCAACTGTCTCCATCAAAGGCTTCCATATAGATGTCACCATATCCTATCGCTTTTACTATTTCTCCATTTCCGACGAAGACGTCACTTGGCACTAACAATGGTTTGTAGTTTTTTAAATAGTCTTTTATGATGGTCATATGGTCTGTCGCACCACTGTCTAAGAACCAATGTCTTGGGTCACACTTTGAGGTTAGAGCACTCAATACTGACGATGCGGATAAGGTTATGAATGCGTTGTTTTTACCTAATTTTTCACTACTGTTATTGTTTTTGAACCAACACTTTTGCTCGTTATGTCCGTGTTTTTTACAAAGTTTACAAAAGGTTACCGGTTTGTTAATGTTTGTTTTACAATTCTGTTTGTAATGTCCAGTTCTACCGCACTTAAAACACTTTCTGTCTTTCACTAAATTGACTTTGAAAGCTGATTGTTCGCCACAATTTACTTCGTCGTACATTTTGTTTCGCTGCTCTTCGATCAACAAACGAGCTGTCAATTCTGATAACGTGCGCTTCTCTTCCGGTACAGAATCCCACGCAGATACAAAATGGCGGAATTTTTCACCAACTGCACTTATTATTTTTGTTATTATCATATTTTCAGGAATCTCTCCTTTTGACTGACGAATTTGCGCCACGATGTCATCAATTTTCGCAATAAAAGATGTCATTTCTTCATTTTGTTGTAGCTTCATTTCGAAAAATCTTTGTTGCAAAATATGAAGCGATACGTCCGACTTTTGTTCGAAAACTGTACACAGTTTATCCCACATTTCTTTTGCTGTGGATGCATTCTGAACTTGCATAATTACTTGGTTGGTTAAACGCGTCGCTATTATTCCTTGCGCTTTGGCATCCTGCCTTTGCCAGGTTATCAGTTCTTTTAATTTCGCGCCATCTTTTTCTTCCGCCGACACAATCGGCATCGGAATCGTACCATCAACAACATCAAAAACGTTGACCGCCTTCATGATGATTTTTGTTTGGAATTTCCAGGAGCTCCAATTTGACGCTCCTTCTAGTTTCACGCCTTGTCCATGCGTTGTACCAAACAACTCCGACTCCATGTTTTCTTTGTCGCCGTACCACGCCGCCGTTACTGCTTGACCGCAGATTTTTAAACTGTTTTACTACAGAACTCAAACCACGCACCTGTGCTTTGGTCAGGGCTGGGCCCATAACCTTTTAGCAGGTGTAGTTAAGTTGAAACACGCACAGGTTTGAGAATAAAATAGTTTATTTAAAATAACACTTGACCGTGCAAATTTGCGCTAGGCAGACATAACATGAAGTTAAAGTAAAGTACAGTTATACCAATATATCAAAAAACAATTCTTAAGCTAAGTTAATTGCTCAATCTGGCCAACATAAAATATAATTGTTGCCATTTCTCAAAATTCCTCACTAAGGTCCATCCATGTTACACTTAGTCGTTGGAAGGGACAGTGGCCCAAACCGACCCGCGTGTATAGTAGGGGAACGGCCCAAACCGCGCCTCCGTCGGTCGGAAATTATTACTCGGCCGACTTACAAATTATATGGAGGCCTCGAGGTTTCGAAATTCAAGTTTAGAATTCAGAAGCGTCCGCGCGAAAAGGGATACGGAACATGTTTTAAATGTTTCGTTATGATTTTTATCTAAGCTTTTGATCATATTATAAAGTACACAGAACTTAAAAGGTGTTCTTCCAAGGTGTTTTTATTTAGTAATTGTTATGTGGGTAGGTAGATTATATTTTAGTGGACAATTCCCAAAATAAATCATTGTTCTAGATGTATATTTATGGATTTTGAAGAATTGTTTATTTCGTTGCTATTTAGTATTCTGATATGATATTTTATGTTGTTTACTATTTGTTTGCTACATAGCTCAATCGCATTTTTATGTTTTTAACGAAAGACAAAAAAGCCACACCAAAAATAAATCACGCGTAAAATTTAAAACTCGTTCCTGCGATTCAAAAATAGCTCAACCCTCGGCAAAAGGGGGTTGGGGTAATTTGGTTACAGAGTTACTCTGGTTAATTTACAGAGCATCCTGTGAATTAAAAGGTCCCCTTAAGCTAAATGGCGCCCCCATACACGTCCAAAAATCATTAGGTAGTAGGTACTCACTGAAAACACAATTACTTATTCGAAAATAGGTAGGTCGAATTGGAGTTTAGATACCTAATAAAGTATATTTAAAGCGAATTTTACAATTTAATAATTTAGTGATCAGGTGATTTTCGTTACAGGGAGCGAAATTGCTAAAAGTAGCCCTATTTCACATTTTTTGTGTGGTTGGTATTGTTACTATTATTACTATCTACAGTAAACCTATCTTAATTAGGTATTTTAATAAATTTTACACATCGGATTTTTAGTTAACTGGTATTTTCAGTTCCAGTAAGTAATGAATTTTTCCCTGTTGAGGGCGAAACTTAGCCTAGTACAGCCTCTTAATATTTCAGATTTTGGCCCTTGTCAACGCCTGAGATTGCGAGGACCTGCTGCAGATTCTGATATACATGCAGGCCTTCCTGGACGCTTGGCCGTGTCTCCGTTTATTGTTTTTGGAAGATATTAGGCTGGGACTAGACCTAAACAGATTTCTCTTATGACTATTTTTGTGATTGATTATTATTAATACGATTTGCAGACAGACGAGTCAAAATATCATCACTAAATATATGCGAATATCCAGAAAACGGACGGCAGCATTTTCCGTGAATGTAACATCTCGCAATGCGCTCGCTAATCCCCTCGCAGCCAATCATGGTGACGTATGTATCGCCAGAGGTTTCTTAATTATTGATAAGAATTCTTGTCACCATAAATAAGTACTTACTTAAACAAAATATAACAGATTTTTTGAAAAATACTCATAAATTTAGGGGGTTGACCGGTCAGTTAGTAAGACCGAAATTAGAATCTGTTTCGTAGTTTGCCTAAAGGAGTTGGCAAGTCAAACCTGGGGAGCGCCAGAGCTTCGTTTTTGACATGGTTTGACCCGGTAAATAACTTCCTCCATACTAAAACCCCGGGACTCCTTAAGGTAGTGTATATCGTCCCTAACTGCAAGTGACGACGTATTAATCTCTGTCGACGGAGGTTTAATATCGCAGCGGAGTGCCTTCCGCTCGCTCCGACAAATGCCCAAATATTTCAGCTGTATCGGGACTATGTTTGTACAAGTCAGCCTAAAATTGTAACAACTGTTAGTTTACAAACTTACTCGTCAATTTATAAATACGACAGAAGAAGAAGAAGTTTATAAACTTTCGGTATATAGGTTAGGTTAGATTAGGTTATAAATTTCCTAAGATAGATTATGATCTAACGGGTTATACAATGTTACGGTAACATATATACCTCTAGTCGTCTATGCCTCTAGTAAAGTGATCAGGGTAAAAACATCAAAGATTTTAAATAAGGAAGATTAAAAGCAATTTATTTGAGAAAGAAAATCATTGAAAAAACATCTATGTTTTTGGGCCCCAAATTCGGATTTTGTTAATTTGGTAAAAAAGTCAAGACTGACAAAGGATTTCGGTATTTCTGTCGCTAGAGCATAAATAAAATATACCTACCTACATTACATAAGCATCAATATTATTGGTTCACTGGTTTTGCAGTACCGTACAACCGTACATACTTAAACATATATTTTTTTTGAGGTATTAAATATCGGCATATTTAAAAGATTATTTCGTATAGTTTTTTTCATGCTTATCAATGTAACATCCGTCTTACATAAGCTAACTTTTACGTACTAGCACAGAATATTATTATAGAACTAGCCATTAAGTACCTATCGTGTGATGTTTGCACAACTGAACTGATCGATTCGATAATCATTAGCACATAATATTATGAAATTACACTCTATGGCAAACACATAAGATCTATTTTCAAATTAAATCTTACGCCTTGCTTGCAATTTCGCGAGATCGTAATGTAGGTCATCGTCATTAGAGCGCGCTTCGCTGCCGATAGCTAAATTCGCAACTACTAACATAAGCATCGGTGGTTCAGTGGTAGAATGCTCGCCTGCCACGCGGGCGGCCCGGGTTCGATTCCCGGCCGATGCAGAAATCTTTTTAGTTTATTTTAAATAATTATTCTTATTATTATTTATATGACAATTATATTTTTTTTATATGATATGAAAGACCAAATTGATACATATAAGTAGGTAATTTAAAAGATAATACTAATATTTCTCACGACAATTTTACAAATAAGTAATACATTTTTTTTTTTTTACATTGTTGGCGTTTAAAATCCCAACAAGCTCTTTGTGTTTACTCTTTTAGCAAGAAACACAAACTAGCTTACATATAAGATAACATACCCGCATTATCGGAAATATATTCAAACACGATCCGCTCCGCATTCAGAGCGCACATTCACTTCACATGGCGTACGGGTTTTACTCCAGTAAATAAAACTATACAGACCACATTAAATACACAGTATCAATACAAAATGGCTCTACATTATTTTATACAGATATGTGAATACTATTTATACATTTTTCTTAAATAAAACGATTAGCTTCCCACCCCGGTTTTGATAGTTTTCTCACGATCAAAATGTATGCGCGATTGATGACGTCACTGAGACATCGCAGTACCCTGATGTTATTCAAACGCAGTTAAATAATAAGAACTATTTTAAGTTATTATTAATAATTCAAATTAATTTATTCGTTTACACACTGATAAGATAATGTTTTCTTTATAAATTAACTATCTTTAGGTTACCATGATATTTTTGTGAAAATATTTATCTTTTCCTTGTTTGACTCGACTACAGCAGTATCTAAGGGAGGCAATGAGAGCATAAAAATATACCGCCTTGGGAGAATCGAATATGTATGCAATTTTCGAGTTTGTGTACCGCGGGGAGATGCCGACGCAAAACTTGCTGCGCCATACCCCCACAGAAAACGGTGCTCATTTTGACACCCCTACGTTTGTACTACTTATGAACCTTTTTGTACTGGATTATAAAAGTAACGGATCTCCTAGGCAAAGTTACTTACTACTGGAACAAAGCATATTGTAGGGCACATTATTTTATTTTTTTATTATGAGCCTTATTTTTGGGAGTAGTTACAAAGCTTGGAGTTTTTAGAGAATATCATTCGTGACTTAACTCGCAATCATCATATTTAAAAAGATTTGAAAGTATAAGCATTATAATTACATACATACATACATACATACATAAAATCACGCCTTTATCCCTAATGGGATAGGCAGAGCAAAAACGACCTAAACATAGGTTGTTCCGCCACGTCTGACAAGTTTCGAGGGCTAATGTGATGATTATGTATATTGCTAAAGTGAGGGGTTGTCAGCCCATCGCCTAAATTGCAATAAATACACTAAAACCCTCTGATTTTTACAGCATGCCCGGGAGGAGATGCAGCTGGCACATTCTATGTTTTTCTATCACTCCCAGTCCAGCATGGAAGTTATAATTAAGCATTATAATAATGTTATAATTAAGCATTTTAAAATGAAAAGTTCATTACATTATTATGAGATAGAATTTTTCATAAGAAAAACAACTTTGTACTTAAAAATAAGTAATCCGAAATACCCAGAGTTTCTAATATTAGTCTAGACAAGACGGAATTAAATAAGTAACAGAAGATAATATTCAAATATTAGTTTCTGTGAACAATTTATTACTACATACAAAGGAGGATTAATGTAAAAATATTGTTAAGTAAATAATATTATGTTCAGATTTAGTCCGCACACGTTCTTATTAGAATACCTAAATTTTCTAATATGAATTTAAGGGATAAAGGATAATAATATACTTTGCTTTTTGAGAAGAATCTTACTTTTTTATATACGAAAATATACCATAGAATAAATGATGGATAAAAGAAGATTAGCTTTTAAACTTTATAAATATTTACATCTCTTGTGAATTGAAAATAAAATTTATGAAAAGATAATTTAAGTAGCATCATCATCATCACATAACGCACTATTTACATAACCTACCTACTGCCTACATATAAAGCCGATCATATCTTGAAATCCATTGAAGTAATAACATCTAACCCACGCATCTAACTAAATATTCAAAAAGCTAAAGAGCACTGAATTAACATAAAATCGTTTTTATTGAGTAGGTATTTATTTTTCCTTTCAATGTAATCAAAGACTTGAGTCTTAACAAAATAATTTCCTGCAAGTAAGTATACATTATATTTAAAGTGGGTGTTTCACTGGAGTCACTTAGCAGTATTATTAAAAGAGTTGAAAGAAAACTTGTTGACTTATAGAGTTCGAGCATGTTTTTATCACACAAAACGATATAATCTTGTTTTTAACGAAAATATGCCCTTACCACTATAAATATTCTATCATGTAGATACCTATGAGTTTTGTAGCGCTAACCTTCAAGTGAGCTGTACCTACCTAATTTGAATGTGATATTGTGATTGGTTGAAACTTATACCTACCTCACGCTCATAGAATTCTACAGTCTGTATTGTTACCAAAATAGCCACAAAGGATAAAGTTGATGAAACATTAACTAAGTTCAATGTAATAATAACAAAATGATCTTGTTGGAACTTTCGGCGGAAACAGTATTGCCACCTGTCACACAAGATTTAGCATTATAAATAAACAATAGAAAATTTGCTAAAATATTGTAAGTATTTTTAAGAACTTATCATAAAAGGTTTTAAGTTTTATTAAGTAGATATTTTAATTCAATTTTGTGTAAATAACTTGTATGTTTCAAACGCAAACTTTAACGATAACTTTTAAACCTAAACAAGGCTCCTTCGAACATGGGTATAAAACAACTGTTAATATTTCAACATGGAAATATTTCAAGATGGCAACACTAAATGTAAGTTTCGGTGACTCTGTAAGTTCGTCTCTCCGCGACGAGGATGAAACTGTAGCAAACTATCCTCGCACTTGTTTAAGACTTGTTTGGCACAGGCTCTTGCACAGGCTCAATGAATTTTATTAATATTATCTATCTATTTTGGGGTGGGATGGGATCTACCTCCTACTGGTCCACCTCGGGCAACGGCAACACAAGCTTGCCTGTGAATAAGTCCGGCTGAATGATCCCAACGAAGCGGTGGTAGGCTCCGCAAGGGGCCGCCTGGCCGCCCTCTCACCGGAGTCCGGCGCCAAACAGCTTGCTGTGTTCCGTCGGTGCGTGAGACTACCAGTGCCTTAACAGGCGTTTTCTGGGTTAGCTCGCTCCATCGTCGACTCTGTCACGGTCATCGCTGACCTTTGTGTCTAGAGTCAAGAGCTAACCCATTCCAAGTAATAAAAAAACAATTTTCTTTTTAACAGTAGGAAAGTTTGAAATTTTTTTTTTATAATAGAGACTCATCCATGGCAACCTCGGAGTCCTTGACGTAGCGGATAAGGTGTAAGAAAGTCGTCTCCGTCATGGTATAAGGCAACCTGGTATTCTCTTCGGACAAAGAGTAGGATAATTCCAGACGACGGACCAGTTGACGTCACAAACAATGCTGCCATTTAATTACATTGTTGAAACTGTAAGGGAGTTTTTAATAAGCACCTAGTAAATAAATAAAACCTAATCTCCATCTAGCTTACTAATTTTTTTTCGTCTTATTAATGTATTTAGTAATTAATTTTAACTCAATACAATAAAATTGCTTCTTTTTAGAAGTAAGTTAGGAAAAAAATACAATATACTTGGGTAATTTATTTTCCAAAAATGGCAATACATTTATCGATTCTGTTTGATGACGTCATCTGGTCTCACGTCGTGAACCAGCTGTCACGGGAAGAAAATACCAGGCGTAGTAATTTTCTTATACCATGGTCTCCTTAGTACGATCATTATAAGTCTCAAACGGCCAGACTATAAGTCGGAAAAAGTTGCCTCAAATTAACTGCCCAAGGCAAGTGCTGGAAAATAGTGATTACATTTTAGCTTTAGACAGTGGCATTTAGAATTAAACCCACGATTTCATTAGAAAACTCCGCCATAAACAGACTAGAAACATCGCAGCAGTGAGTTTAGCTTAAACAAAGCAGTATAATAACTATAAGTATTCCCTCAGTTCCAGCTTACCATTATACAATTTCGCGAGTGGCTCCTTGCAGCTGAGGTGCGGTGAGGGATGTGAGCAGATGTGTTAGGTAATAGGTGGAAATAACAGGTTATTAGATTAAAGTAAGTCTATTCGTCGCCATTCGCCCAAAAGATGGACGTAAGACATCAGACGACACGGAGGCCATGATAGTATGCGTAAGGCGCAAGATCGCCTAGCCCAGAGGGAGCTGGAAGAGGCCAATGTCCGAGACTGGACAACAAATGGGTGAAGATGATGATGAAGTTTACAAACTTTAGGGTGTGAAGCTACCCATGAGACTGAACATTTTTCCCCAAGGAACATATTGGCCCTTCCAAAAAAAAAAAACTTAATTGTTTTAGTTTTAGGAGTAGGTGTTAAGGTTAGAATTTTAATTTGCAATGGAAGAAAGTTTTAGCATAAGGAAGCTATTTTAACCAGCAGTATCATTCATGTCGGGTATAAATATTTTAACCTCCACGGAAAAACTCATCATACCTACCGCTGGTGATATCAAAGTCCGGGAAACAATGGGTATAAAAGTTGATCATCTGCTAAACTTGATGATTACCTGTGGACAAGAAAAGAATAAAATTAATATTATTAATACGTTTTAGTACTGTTGCGGATAATTTAAACTAAAATAAAGACTTGTGGATCGCATTGGATCTTTAAAAGTCGAAGCTCAACAAAGCAACCTTTCATCAAAGGTATTGACAACGTCGAATTAGAATAATTCATTAGCGTTTCTTGGAATTGAGACCATAATTACTAAGTCAAAGTTCAGCATTGAGATTCTAAGAACACGGTATTTGAAGTTGGGTGACTTTGAAAATATTAGCTCTTGAAACTATTAAGTAGAACAAGTTTACTAAACAAAATTAAATTCATGAGATCTTTATTATTTTTGCTGGTATGTAAATGTATGGAAATATTAGATTCAATCATACATTAATTTTATTAATTTCAGAAATATAATTGTCAGATATTTTATTTTTATTTTAAAGGGCTGATTTTTAAATTCGCATAAAAATAAATTAAAAATCTAACTCATTTTCGAATGTTACAAAAATAACTGTACAGCTTTTTACTTTCACTTCAGGACTATTTTTGTACAAAGTAGAACTTTATTTATAAAAGCCTCATTTCTTTACTGCGTTTGTTGCAAATTTCACACATGTTAAAGTAACCTGTTACACATATTGGTATGACATGCCACGACCCTAGTCTAAGGAATATTATGCAGAATATCATCGGGACATTGTAAGAAGATGCGACGGGCGGGAATAAATTGTATGCAAGACACATTCTGAAACTATGAAATTGCCGGGACGCGTGAAATTGAAAATCTTATTTATTTTGAAAGCTCGGACTGAGCTGACAGCTTATTGGGATAAATTTTACAAAAGGATCTTGCTAACGTACCTAACTATTACTTATTCTAAAATTTTCTAAAGAGGAAAACTTTATACGTACGTTTATTTATTCTGGATAAACTTAAAATCACTAAACTGGCCTACCCTAAACTATCATGAGAATCTACAACATCCCACGGGAAAACGCATTCGACCGCGGTTTGCAAACGATATACTTGAATATAAGAAAAGCCATTCCAACATGACTCTACAAGCGCAATCCATAAACCTGCAAAAGTACACCTGCTCAAGAAACCTTTTTCAGAAGAGATTCAGCCAATAATCCAGAAGTCGAATCGAAACCCGACTGCAACTTCAATGCTCCTTCAGAACGGCTCACTACACAACGTCACTTACTTTTCACCGGGAAAGAGGCCTGCCAGCCTGCAAGCCTGCCTGCCACGACGAATTCAAAGGAACGCCCTCTCTTTAAGAGCCCTCAACATTAGCTCAGCCTGAATAACTGAAGCCGCGGGGAAAAAAATCGCAACGAAAAATTCACTTTGAAAAAGCAGGTGCGACATGCAGCGGGGGAATTCCAGATATTGTAAAAGCTGCCCGGAGCGAGCGAAATCCGATCTGTATCGGGCTAAACAGAAATAAAAGACCAATTTGCGAGTTTTATTCTGGGAAAGTCTAAAGGCTCTTTTTGTTTGCGACTCTGTGTCCATCCACGCTAGCGGAGTATGCGTCCAAGGATCGTCCAGGTGAGAGATTGTTTGTACGTTGGTTTGGCTTCGTAAATGCATTTTGTAAAGAACAACAGGATGAAAAGGTGGATTTAAAAGTCTGCAGTTTTGTTAACAAGATGACCGAAATTTTATCTTACAGAGTCTAAGTCTCTTTTGTAGGTAAGTATATAGAATTTTTAGATGTAATAGTGCCTGTCATACCTTTCCCTTCTACGATTTTTATGAACCCTATATTGAACTGTGTAGATATCTGCAAAGGCCTTTTCGACGTTTATTACCTAGCGTAATTTAACCCTACTTACTATGGATTTGACAGGTGTCAAAATAGGCTTCACTTGGTTGTTTGTAATGTAAAGTGCGGGTCACACTGAAAATACATATGATTAAGAAGGGACCATTATTATATAGGTACACTGGTACAGCACTAAATTTTAAAATCATGTAGAAAAAAAGGTCAAACATAACGCTGTATGAGTGCAGAAGTTTATTCGTTTTTTTTTTAATTACTCATAGCACAGAATGGGTAATAGTACCTAACTAAAAGGCGAACATGTAGGTATTGTAACAATACTGGCACATGATTTAATTCTCCAGTTGCCAGTGTTGCCTGGCTTCTAGCTTCAGGAGATTGTTGCGTGTTGCGGCCGCGGTTATCGTTTTCATTTCACTAAGTGCACTAACTGTGCACTTACTGCATCGTCGCGTACACCAGCCACTTGGTGAACGTTTGTTCAGTGCACCAAATTGTGAACTGTAAATACGGTAAATGTCGCTGTTTGGTTTCTGTTCACTTCCTTGCTGGGCTGAGAACGATAAATAATATATAACGTAGAAGCTGCTTCTTTTCCGGATCGTAGATTCTGTCTACACCGTAAGAGACATAGACGAGATTTTAAGGTCCAAGCTCTGGTGCTTCTCTGTTTAGTATAAAATTTCAGGGCTCTTTTAAATATCACCTATATATACAAAGTTGACAAAATATAATTCTTCAACTTACAGGTACATATTTCGACATTCAATCACCCAACTATAATTCTTACCATGGGAGTGGCAGAAGCTGTTTTATAGAAGATTTTCTTATAAGGGATAAATTTTTCCACGATGAAAATCACATTACAGTCAGAGAACTGATAACAGAGTCCACCATCACATGGCCAGTCGCATACTACAAGTAGTAGTTATAGTTAGTGCAGAAATAGTGTCTGGTGAATATAACGAGTATGGTAGTTTGGTTGTGGCTAGAAGCATTAGCCTGGTTAGGCATCGCTGCTAATGTGTTTGGGCATTTTGTAAATTGTAATGTAATATTTTATGACAAGAAAATGTTGGGATTCTTGTATTTTTTTAGTCACGATCGTGGGAATTTTTACTTCATTTGGACTGGTAGCGATAGAAAAACATAGGAAGATGCAGCTGCTTCTCATCCCGGGCATGCTATAAAACCAGCAAAGGGATTCGAAGATTACAGTGTATTTTAATCAAGGAATTATTAACTGAGCAAATAAATAATATTATTATAAGCTTTATAAAGATGCCTGTATACCTCAATAATTTAGGGAAATTATTGTGATGCCAGGTTGTATTTTTGCACTATAAATTTATCAACAATCCTATCCTCTTGTAAATAGACTGCTTTTCGATAGACTTAGCTAAGATTTATCTTATTAATTTAGCTAAAAGCTGATATAAGTAGGTATGGTGAGATAAAAACAAGCCTTTGTAAGTAGGATCTTTGAAAACAAGCAGAACTTGTACCTTATAAGGTTTGTTGTAGTTTATATTATCTAAACTATCCAGCCAGAGAACTGATTCCGCATAGGATAATCATGTTTTTCAACTTTAATACTTTCGATGCCAACCAGACGTTTCTTATACAGGGAGTAAAAAAAATAGCTAATTAAACTTTACAGAGTGAATATATCCATAAAACTGAACATTTTTCCCCAAAGAGCATAAGGTTCTATAGGTCGATATATGAAAATAAATTTGATCCTCCCATACAAAATTATTCAAGCCGCTGACACTATTTTTTATGGGAGGACTTTTACTTTCTTTGAAGAAAGTTGTCCAATTGGAAAATAATAATGTTTTTCTATCGCTCCAAGTCCAGCATAATAACAGTTTCCTGAGCATCGAACGTGTTAAATTGCCACTTGGTAATGCACACTGAGCGTATGTCGTTCTCGTTCCCGTCTGGTAGCGGTTTTATCTTTGTATACCTACTAAAACTAATGAAACTGAAGATCTTTCCATGAGAAACGATAAAAAATTGGGTCTCCCATACAAATGACTCGAGTAGCTGGCACGAATTTGTATGGGAGGATGGCAATTTAAAAAAATTACTTATTTCAGTGTACATTGGGGAAAGTTGTTCAGTTTTCTGAGTAGGTCGGGACAGAAAGAGAAGCACATGGAACATTCTATGTTTTTTTATCGCTCCAAGTGAAGCATGTAACAGTTTCCCGAGCAGCGAACGTGTTAAATTGCCACTTGGTAATGCATACTGAGCGTGTGTCGTTCTCGCCTCCCGCCTGCTGGCTGTTTTATCTTTGAATACTCCAGCACTAATGTCCACCAACATTAGGATCATTCCTGTTGTAAACTTTTCTCATATGCGAATACTATACACTCATTATTTTCCTTTATAATAGAAAAAGAATAGGTTCTAATAGGAACAGTTGTTGTAACAAAACAACTCTGACGAGAGAGACGTTTTTAGAGTTGCAAATAATGGAGTTTTGTGTGAAAGTATCTTGGATTTATTAAAATTACACTTAGTTTCTAACTCGTGTTTGCATTTGTAAAGAACAACTAAGTAGGAGCAATGTAAGTATATTTTTGATTGTAAATAAACTACCTATCAGACATGCGTTAGGTTCCAGACGCCTACCTCCATAAAAAATCCTAACACATGTCTCCATATTATATTTAACTCCGTCTGAAAACCATCGAAGAAGTAGGTAACCATAATTACTTATTAAGCACACCTAAGTTAGGTATCACAAGTTCAAGATAAGAAAAGAAATAAAGTAATAAATTGAGTGTGTGGCAGGTTTCCAGGCGAAAGAACAGCATAGAATACCTAAGAAATAATTTGAAAAGAAGCTCCAACAATTCTCCTCAACGTTAACCTAAATTAGTTTCGCGGAAGCTATTAAAGAAGCTCTACGCTTCCTAAAAAATGGCTGAAAAAGACTGCGAAGAGTGAGCAGGAATAAGCCGAACATTAAGCCCTGGAGATTATCAGGGCAAAGCCCTAAGTCGGACTGTTAGACTACCAGCGAGCAGGTGGCGGATTACGGCTTAATCGCGGAATTGAGGCGGTGGAGGACTCCGGCGGATCCCGGGATGATAGTCCAGTGAATCTAGCAGTCAATGTCATTTATTAAAGACAGTGAAGTAAAATAATAAAAAAAAACTAATACGGTATAAATATCAAAGCCATTTTCATGATATTTCTCATTTTAATATTTAGGAAAAGAAACAATGGTTGTTGCAGTATTATAATTTTTACATTTTTACATTATTTGATAAAATATCTGCCAAAATATGAAAATTATTTGTTCATACCAAAACTTAGATTTTATCTCATTATCGACAAATTTACTGAATAAGCATCGAATATTTATAATTAGATAGTTTATGAATAAAAACACTTTAATAACCTATTTTTTTATATTACTTATACCTATACTCTGTTCATTAATAAACAATAATTTTTGCCATACTAAATGAGCGTTTTAGTATGGCAAAAATTATTTTTATAATGAACAGAGTATTATACATAATCCATCAAAGTGCAAATTTATGTGATTCGTTTCATATAAACTTTAGTAGATTTACTGGACTAAGTGGACCCCTGCGGAATCCGCGCGGAAACGGAACGCATCCCGCTAAGCCGCCACTTTGTTTCTACACTTTTCACCGCCTCATCAACACATTGATGAACGATCTGTCGTTTGTTACCGGCAAGATAAATTACAGCCGTATTTTTGCGGGTTTAAATAAAAGAATGTTTAAGGAAAAAAGAAGAGAGAAAATAAAATCCAAAAAGAGTATGCATCGGCCGGGAATCGAACCCGGGCCGCCCGCGTGGCAGGCGAGCATTCTACCACTGAACCACCGATGCTTATGAGCAGTTAATCGAAATTACCATGTGGTATACTCGCCAAGGCCGCACGATGCTCATATCGCTGACGTCACTCATGATTGTAAAGTGGTATAAAACGTGCCGGTATTTTATTGCTTTACGTAACATTCAATCGGGCATAGCAACAAAACACAGCGAGCAATATGTTCAGCGGTTCCATAGATTATGTAAATAGGTTCGACCGCGCGCTCGACCTCATTTATTACGATAATTTCTATTCAGAGACAGGTCCGTTTATTTAGTGCTGTTTCAATTTTAATAATTTGAATTTAGCGTCAATTTCTGCATTCAATTTGGCAGTTTATCGAGAAATTGGCAATATTAGTTAAATAGGTCTTGTAAGCTTTAACGATTTTGAAATTTGGACCTTGAAATGAGGTACCTACCGGAAAAATCTAAATAATCCTCCCCACGTCATATTCTTGTACCTATTCTTCTCCGTCACATTTTAAGAATCAAACTACACACGCAGTCCCGCAGTCACGCAACACATGTAAAAAAACCCTAATTAAAAATCAGTTCATTGATGATGATAAAATGACACAAACGCAGTTCAAGTAAGTACATACCTATATTCTGAGCTAGCACCTTATTATAGATACAAAAGTTCTAATTTCCTGCAACCGGTAACTCGATTCCATAATCACAAAAATTGATTAAAACCCTTTTAGCGGCACCCATGGATATTAACTTTCATATTTTTAGTGGCAATTGAAAATCCAAACTCAATTAAAAACTCAAATGGAATTCCAATTTCGGGACACTGCGAAACGGGAACGGCTATGAAAGGCGTATTATTGTCGGTGAGGTTATAATTATTAAAAAAATACTAGGTTTCCATCCCGCGGTTTTACCTTCAGCTAATTGAGGTTTCCCGTGGATTTTTTTTTTCTTTTTTTATCGATAATGGGTTTGCTCTTGATAGTCTACGATAGAGGCAGAGTCGGCGATGGAGCGAGACCACCCAGAGGATGCCTGTTCACTTTAAAGAGGTTGTATGCATTCGGAAACATAGACGCGGGTAGTGAGTTTCACTCTTCAGCTGAGCGCATTGTGAAAGATGATTTAAGCGCTTAGTTCAAATTGATGAGATATCAATTAGGTGTGGATGGTATCCCGCGGTGCGTCTAGTTGTCAGATGGTAGAAGGGAGCTGGTGGGATGAGCTCGTGGAGTTGCTGAGCACTCACCAAAACTCACTCAACTCATGTCAAAAAAAATAGCCTAAATCACGAGCACACTCACTGAAACCCTCTTACTCATGTAATAAAATTGCTTATGTCACTCTCCAGCCTCCAAATCACCTCTAAATCATAATCACGACGGGAAAGAAGGACAAACAAACACACCTTCGAATTTATAATATTAGTATGAAAATATGGATATCCGCCGGACAATGGGGATATGAACAGCTTTTTGTGTTCTAATTACACATATTCTCGGCCATTGGCGGATGGGCGTTTTGTTCGGTCGTGTAAGCGACGGTTATTCGCATTTTTGTTGATGGCACCGAAATGGATGTATTTTATTTCGGGTTGACGGGTGACACGAGCCTTGTTTTTTATTTGGTGGGAAATTTAAAAGCTGACGCGAGTGAAATATAGATAGGTATATTCCAGAACATGTACATTTAAATATAGTTTCGCTAAGTACCGACTAGATTGCGAAGTCTGGCAGTTACGATCTCTTATTAAAAACGCACAGAATCTATACTAAATAGATAAACTAGCACTTACTTTATTAAAAGTGCGGCGAACCATTACGGAGTGGTGGTTTTTAGCGCTGTACAAAAATATCACATACATATATAAATCACGCCTTCATCCCTAATGGGGTAGGCAGAGCGTCAACGACCCAAACAAAGGTCGCTCCGCCACGTCTGACAAGTTTTGAGGGCTGTTCAAAATAGATCTGTATATTGCTGTAGTGACAGGTTGTCAGCCCATCGCTTAAATGACAGTATACTGGAACCTTCGAATCCCTCAGCTGGTTTTTACAGCATGCCCGGGAGGAGATGCAGCTGGCACATTCTATGTTTTTCTATCGCTCACAGTCCAGCATGGAAGAAAACTATCAACAAAAATATCAACGTGTAACTATAGGTAGCTATATGCAACCTAAAAGTATTTTGACCTATAGGTCGTTTGGAAATCTAGTTCAGATTCATGGTTAGATTCACTTCCTTCAGAGTGTAAATACTTATACCTATAAGTACAGGTACCTATAAGTATACCCTTTGTGTTACACCATGTATATACTTATATATTCTTCCATCGTATTTTCCCCTGAAAGAACCAATAAAAATCATATAAATTGCTTGGAAACAACATTAGCTCATGAACCATAATATTATTACCCCATATAATGCCTCTTGTCATTCTTAGAAGAATTCTATTGTCCCGCTAGACCACAATGGCCCAACCTGACCTTTTTCCGCACTGTAAGACTTATTTCCTTACTGACGGATAGCACAAGAAAGATCGTTTATTTTTTTAGGGTAGGGTTGAAACACAGGTAGGTACATACTATCACGTTAATTATATCTTTACCCATACGATCTCGATAACACCAGTAGTATCGTGCGGCGGGACTGTAACGTTTGCCCGAAAAGATTTACGAAAACTTCTCGCTTTTAGCTTTGCTTAAGACATCATCATGATTCGCTTGTTCCTATCTTTATTTACTTTTTTGTGAAATCTCTTTAATTGCTTCTATACCTAGACCTACTAGTAAGTAGGTACCCATTCATTATCCAAAGATTACTGGAATATTTATGCTAAAATACCCTAACAAATAATACTTAGTGATGATGATATTAACCTCATTTTAAATCAAATTTGATGTGACCCTGAGCTTGACCGTTTTTTAGGGTTCCGTATTTATTTCATGGCTTTTTTGACTTAAATATGAAAATTCATAGCTTATCTTCATTACGAGTCTTATACAAGTCCAATACTTCTTCGATTTCATGTGTGCTCCCCTAATCCCTGCAATCCTTTTATAAGTAAGTATCCCAGAGTCTTAATCTCGTAAAAGTAATATCATGAGCAAACTTATAATACGCATTTATCCCTCCACGCGTTGTTGCGAGAAGTTAGGCCTTGAATTGGGGAAGGAAGATAACTAAGTAAATATGTACTCATTACAAGAGAATATATTCGGAGTATACAGGAGAAAGAAGAAAGAAATCTGCCACACAATGTGATAATGTGGCAGGCGCACAATACGCGCCAACGGGCAAATTTCATCAATCAAACACCTTGAAAGCGTCGAGCAAATAACGCACTCATTCATACGTAAACTCCACGCGTACATCACACATTTCCTTAACATACGTAAATATTTCCTTAGTCCCAACACGTCTTTATAATAAAACATCATCTCGTCGGAAGTCCCGTTTCGGAGAAAAATAAGCGTGGCATTAGGCACGATAAGTTCCCAACTGCGTACTATTCGCTCACAATATACATAAAATGAGTACAATAAATATAACGCGCGCCCGGAGACCGGGAATTGGAGCAGGTGTGTCGAACTCGCGGCCCGCGGCAGACGAAGGCGTGAAAAACTCATTCGTAAACAACAAAAGGAGAACCGACGTTATAGCTCACGCCTCGGAGGGGGAGACGGCCAGGTGCTGAGTTAAGATAAAGTACTGACGTTACGCTCTATCCCGTGATTTAGATATGACCTTCTGAACGCAATCTGCATTAGTAAACGCTCTCTAGGGAGCGTGCGGCTCCGAGTTTTATTCGGGCTTCACACAGGTGATACCAAAAATAATATCTGAGAGAAAGTATAAATTTGCGCAGCAACATTATTCGAAATCACCATAAATTCTGTAGCTCATTACCTACGAACAACTTCTAAGAATAAGAATTTTCCGATGTTATAAATGTTTTTTTTTTGATACTTTTTTAATATTATACATACAGTTTGGTCCTTAATTTATTGAGTTTACGAACTTAAGAATGTTTGCTTGCCAACCTTGTATCCAAGTGAACTTTTAATAGCGATTTTCACGTTCCCGAGCAAAGGCGATTACTCTCGCCTCGGCGCTACTGCGGGCCGTCGCCGACCGACGTCGTTCAAGTTAGTTTTAATGGTTGCCGACACTTGCGGGCCGCAAAGTTACTTCGGTTTAAAATACCCGCATGCGGGCCTCACCATTCTGACCCACTCGAGTTTTCCAACTGGAATAGGTTGCAAGTTCAGGTGAAGGAATTGTTAAAGCGAATTTCGCGCTCCAAGTCAAACTCTAAACATTGTTTGTGATAAAGAATTAAATGCGAGTGCATATTCGTAGGTACATAATAGGATTATAAATAAAATTAGCTGAATGGCGAGAAATTTCCTCGACGAATTTATTGTCGACCTTACTGCATTTGGCCCAATTATTCTACAAATCAATTATGAGCCCAATGTGGTCCATAACCTAATTTGGGGAGACTCTGGTCCTTTATTACCTACATAATTTTACGTTCTATGATATTTTAAGTGTGTTTGCTGCTTGCGGATCGATTGCCCCCTCATTTGGGGCGATTTTGATCCTAGAAGTACCGACGGAATGTTTTATAATGTCCCATTAGTCTATTCGCTACTTGCCAATCGAATGATGCGCCGGATTTCTTTGTGGTTGTGTCAGTTAAAACTAGTCCCATGCATGGTCGATCTCTGGGATCCGCCGCCTTCACCGAAAGTCAGTTAGGAGATAATATTGTATGGAGTAGACATCTACTACCATCTACTCTACAGAAGCCACAGATATGCAAAAACGATTTGTCATCACGTCTGTCAATGTGCCGTTTAGCATGCACGGCCGATGGTGATTGGCTCCTCATTTGGGGCGATTGTGTTCCTATAAGATAGTATGTTTTATAAATCTATACCTACTCTATTTGCTGCTTTCCAACCGAGTAGCCATCTACCACCGTCTACAGAAGCCACAGATATGCAAACATGATTTGTCATCACGTCTGTCAATGTGCCGTTTAGCATGCACGGACGATGGTGATTGGCCCCTCATTTGGGGCGATTGTGCTCCACGAATACATAATTCGTGAATGTTGTCGCTTGTCGACATTAGACTAAACCGTTTATCTAGACTGCGGTGGCGATAGCTGGAATCAGTTTTAGCTATCAGCTGTTCAACTGCAGTAGAACATGAATTTACGGATTTCGAAGCCGTATCCGTCGCAGCCATTTCGGGTAATTAGGGTTTAGTCACGTCTAGTAAATAGTACTTGAGACTTGATATAATGCAAAATAGAGGTTTATGACTTGAGCTCTAATAGATCTGGTATTATTATCTCGTGCGACAAAGTTGATATCAATTTATCACTGTAAGCTATTGTTCCCAGTTTGAATGTAGCGTCAAAATAATTCCTTGCTGACATAAAAAAACATCAATTTTAAGTATACATTAGGCGATAATAATCTCTAATAATATCTAGATTCCATAGTAAAGATAGGTAATTAATTAAGTAACTCGCTCGACCCATCATTTTCTTAACCCTCTGATTAACAGGTGCCAATTAATAGAACGGGTTACCGTAGGTTGCACTGATGTTATTAATTATTATAAATTGAAAGGATCTGAAGGTGTAATCAAGCTTCTACAATGTAAGGGCATCTTAAAGGATTTAGTCACAGTAGAAGTGAGTTTTTTTTTCAAACATATAATATAAAGTCACGCCTTTATTCCTTACGGTGCAGGCAGAGCGTAATACGACGATTTAGTACTTAGAAGGCCTTTTCACCACATAATTAGTTTATAGAAATGGTCTCTGCCCGACGACCAATTGGTCAATCGGAAATGAGGATCCAGTTTTAATGTACATACATACACATATACAAATCACGCCTTTATCCCTAATGGGGTAGGCAGAGCGTCAACGACCCAAACAAAGGTCGTTCCGCCACGTCTGACTAGTTTTGAGGGTTGTTTAAGATAAATTATATCTGTATATTGCTGTAGTGACAGGTTATTAGCCCATCGCCTAAATTACCTTAACTGAAACCCTCGAAACCCTTAGCTGAGTTTTACAGCATGCCCGGGAGGTTATGCTGCTGGCACATTCTATGTTTTTCTATCGCTCCCAGTCCAGCATGGAAGCAATGTAATTTAAATTATTGTAATGTAAACTGTAAATTATCATAATATTTGCATATCCATCTATAGGCAACGCGTGAACATGTAAGATTTATTTATCACTAGCTTTCCGCCCCGCGGTTTCACCCGCCGCTAAAAGTTTTCCCGTGGGATTGAGTTCCCGCGGTAAAAAGTTGTTTTTGTCCTTGATCAGGTTATTGTCATGTAGCTGTTAGTATGACCACATCTAAAAGATTCTTTTATTTCTGTGTGAGTGTGATATTTTCCGTAGTAAAAAGCTGATATTGCTATGGACGCGCATTGCACAGTGAGCGTAGCTTTCTAATAGTGAAAGAATTTTAAAAGTAGGTCTATTAATTTTCGAGTTCAATGATGACAAATTAAGAAACAAACAAATAAACTAACATACATACACAACACATATATACTTACAACTCTTTAATTAATGTATTAGTGATGAATGATAATGCTCGAAAGAGGCAAGCACCATCCCCTATTCTTTGTTACCACGTATCTCAAAAAAGGCTGAACCTATCGAGTGGGATATCAAAAACAATGGTAGTTAAAAGGATAGTACAAAAATATATTTTTTGCAAGATTCTTTCAACCCCTTTTCGTTGATTTCTACTAACCAAAAATTGCTCATTATGGTGAGTAAATTTCGTAAAATTGGTACCTATCTCGATGCATCTTATAATTTCGTTGTGCTCTTAGGGTCGTATTTATAAAGCGAACTCAAGATTGAGTGCAATATTAAGTATGGATTTGACAGGTCGTTTAGTACTGAAATGACATTTCTGATACGAACTTAAATTAGCTGTCACTCTTGAGAGCTGATTATAAATACGGGCCATAGTTCCACATCAGATTAACTTAAAATATCAAAATAGATATATGTGTGCTTATAAAATTTGAGGAGTTTCCGTCATTTCTCATGGATCCCACGATCAAAATTAGATTTTGCTGGACGGGGAACTAACATTGAAATATACCCTTTCTAATAAAAAAAAGAATCTTTCAAATCGGATAAAATAAATTACGGAATTTTGAGGTAACATAGGTACATAAAAAAAAACGTACATCCTTATTGAGAACCTCCTCCTTTTTTATATGAAGTTGGTTAAAAAAAGTTAGTCTGGTTCGATGACGTTCTAATTTAAAATTTATAATCTGTCAAATTATCAAAACACAAATTTGCTCTAAGAAGTTCTTGAATAAAAAGGTTTGCAATGGTTAGAAATCAAGAAAAAGAGCTGTTGATATTATTACAAACTTTCATCACCTATTTAACCCCCTTAAGGATAAAAAATCCAAAAACTCTGATACACTTGTCCATTAATTTTTGGTTATTAGCCTAAACACAAAATTATAAGATCCTAACTACAAAACTGACGGAGTTTCCATACAAACTTCCATCCCGTATTTTACCCCTTTAGTGGTAGAAAATCCAAAAACGCTGAAACACGTATTCATTACTTTTAAATCATTAGCCTAAATACAAAATTTTAAGATCCTAACTGCAAAACTAACGGAGTTTCCATACAAACTTCCATACCGTATTTAACCCTTTTAGGGGTAGAAAATCCAAAAACGCTGAAACACGTATTCATTACTTTTAAATCATTACCCTAAATTCAAAATTAGAAGATCCTACGTTCAATATTGGCGGACTTTCATACAAACTTCACACCCCCTTTTTACCCCTTTAAGGGGGGAAAATCCAAAAATCCTTTCTTAGTGGTAGGTTTCGTTATAAAAGGAACTTGCTCTCCATATTTCACGATTCTAGCTTTAGTAGTTTAGGCTCTGCGTTGATGAATCAGTCAGTCAGTCAGTCAGTCAGTCAGTAAGGACAAACGATTTTATAAGTTTAGATTCAATATTTTAAAACGAAAAATAAAAAGATAATATTGCGATTCTACTCGTGCGTGGCGCATGGCAAATTTATTTCTTGTACTTAATTCATAACATAACTTACTTGAAACGCACTTGGTTTTCTGAATCTGCAGCCAAGTCTCGGTGTTTTATCTGCCACACTTAACTTGGCTCAGTTACAAACTTTTTCGTGTCAATGGTTTTCTGGTTACATTTCAATTTGGCAGAATGTCTAGTTTTAAACTTTTTGCATTTGTTCTGCAGCCAAACGGTTCCAAATTTAAATACTATGTACTAAATATGTAAAGAACCTTGTTTAAAGCATGTTTAAAAGTCCGTTTTTCTGTCGCTCTTACTTAAAATGAGTTGTATAAAATAGTAGGTACCTGAAACGAAAAACAATTTCAATATTAATTTTAATGTAACAAGTTCAAATCAAATAAAATTAGAACAAAATGAAAATTTTATCATATTTCTTTGACGCAAATTACTTGAATGTCAAATTGAGCAGTTATTAAATAAAATTACAAGCGATTTAGAGTAAAAAGGCGGGATCGTGGAGTTTTCAGCACAGGCCGTTACCCGGGGCAGCCCAACTAGCAAAATTGTGCAAAATCGCAAGATCTTATCGCTACATAGAGATATTAAAGTTGTAAATAAGTAACGCTTATGGCTGCTAGTGATATATATGTGATTATGAGACACCAGATAGCTGTATAACAATATACAGCCTAATTGGGATTATAACCTACGATATAAACGTTTACATAGCTGCCTTTTACATTACATATAACACTGTTGTAAAATAGTATACTCAAAACCTCAATTAGAGCAGTTATGTTGTATATTAGTGTTTTCATGATACTACTATAACGCAAATATGAACTTATGTGGCTCTGCTATCATTGATATATAGCCAGTGTTATATTAGAACCTTTGCAGCTAACTAGTGATATAATAGATGTCACAGTAGCTGTTTTATCACAGATATGCTCTATATGTATATCCACTATCGCTTGCGTTATATTAATGATAACTGAACCTTTATTACCACTCAATAGATGTAATGCAGCATAATATATTTCTCATTTATCACTGGCAATATATTAACTTTCTTATCTCTAATATAACGCTAAAAAGATGCATATTTATTCAAAAATGGGCGTATATGTCACCTTTCTGCTGCATATTGGATTTCTTGACATCAAATTGTAGCAAAACATTATTTTATGGCTGACGGTGACGATATTTTATTTCACAAGTTTTTATTTTTCCAAGTTTGTGCAAAAACATGGATCAAAAATGGAGTAATTACAAGAAAGGTGGGTCTTATAAACGCAGAAGAAGGGAAAAAACATTGAATTTACCGGACTATATCAAAGGTTTATTTAATTTGAATCTGAGGAACCCTAAACACCGTAATGGCGGCGAGATGTTGTATATCTTCTGGTTAGCAGCTCCCTTAACTCTAATTAGTTGTATATAGATGTCTTTGCAAATACCTAATTAATAAAAATATTTAAATTTTAATAAATATTATTAATTCGAGGGGGGCATTAAAAATACAGTAATAATATGGTACCCATTTATCAGTAAAATTGCAAGCGCATATGAATTTCACCTAAAACTTAAAATATACGGTCAATTTTTACCGATGGATTTCAAGATGGAGGAAATTATAAAGATACTTACCAATATTATTGGTTTTAATTTAATAATATAAAGCCTGTCAGAGTTCCAAATCACGCACAAGTCCGCACAAAACAAAACAAGTGTTATTATAGAATCCCAATCAACAATTTGTAATCAAATTATTGTAAATCAGCGTTAGCTGCGACCCTTCTGTTTCCTAATTGTGACACAATTAAATTTTTGTCACTGATTTAACACCAACTAGCTCAGAAGGACACAGATATACAAATGATTTGTTTCCCGGTAGTCCTAAGCGGAGCTTTAATATATCTAATATATCTCCTAATAGCGATTAAAGTGGGGCCAAATTCGCATGATATAAGCTTGTTTACAATAGATATGCGACTGTTTCTACAGCTGATATACAGCTAATAATAGCTGTATATCGAAAATTTTGCTAGTTGGGAGTGTTGTGAAAAAATTATAGACTGGAGGCGACTGAGTCGATCGATTGTGCTATTTTAGTCGAGAACGGGGAACAATATCGATTTAGAGATACAGTAATAGGGTCTGATATGTTGGGGACATAGCAGATGGCCCACTTGATACTAAGTGGCCACTATGTATACGTAGTAAAGATGCGAGATGTGGTTACTTTGAGGGAGCGGGTTGATTGGCCAATCACAGAGCCATTTGAGTGAGTGAGTCATTTGGAGTGATGAAAGAGGGAGAGAGGGGTCACTGAAGGAATGGAAACTTATCTCTACAACCCAAAGCGCAATATAAATTAGCTAACATTTTTAAGGTGAGTACACGATATTTCCCCGTGTGGTGCCGGGTTAGAATAGCATCACCTCATAACTACCTGCGGGTGTCGTAAAAGGCGACTAAGGGATAAATCTAGGGAATGGGCAGCAGCGTTCCCTGTGAATGGTAAACTTGTACTGCGCTCACCAACCCGCCAGCCAAGCGTGGTGCTGGTGAGTATGGCATATACCCCCAATTTTGGGGAGGCTCATGTCCAGCAGTGGACTGTTGTGACTGATGACACGATATTTCAATACAGAATAAATCCCATTCGTTTTTACTTTGGTTACTTTAATTACTTTATGAATTCAAAAAATATAAACAACACCTACAAACAGTGTATTGGTGTATTTAGTATCTACCTACCTACCTACCTACCTACTCGACTACTGAACTTAATTCATATCTTGACTTTTAATCTAAACGCATGCCGCATTTCCCGTGTAATTTCAGAATAATATATAATAATAATATATTCTAATCTAAATCAAGCCATGCTAAATACGCGAAGCACTTATAATAAACCTTGAAACGTCTACATGTGCGCAATATCGAACTCTACTGTTATACTACCATACTCTACTAAGTATAATATTCCGTCGGCACTTTATTCTAATTTTACTCCCGGATCTCCTGAAACCGATCCTTTCACAAATAAACAAAGATGGCGCTGAATAATGAAAGGCATATAAAAATTCCATATATCCGTTACAACTTCCTGGGCGCACGTAACATGGGGTTACCCTCCGTAACAAACAACAAACAATCAATTTCAACAAGCTTGTGTTAAGGTTCATTTTCCCGCGGTTTATGCGCTGTTAATGACTTATTTCACACATTGGCTGGCGTGCGTGTGAATGTGAAGTGAGCGTGTGTGCGTGTTCTAAATTTAAATTATAGTACTATCGTAAGATTCGGTGAAGGAAACAATTTTGAAGTTTGAATTTGGAACGCCGTTTACGCCACGTCAATTTTGAAAGCGATAGTTAACAATGCGTATAGCCATCATGTTTTGTTCTACAGAGCAACTATGTCACTTTATTTGAATGCATGCTAGACATTTTTTTACTTGAAATGAGTTTGCTCTTAACTATGCCTGTAATGGCACTGGCAGTCTCACGCACTGACGGAACACAGCAAGCTATTTGGCGCCGGACTCCGGTGAGAGGGTACTTAATATCTGAGGGTAGAGGGGTAGAGACAATTAAAGAAGAGATTATGCTTTTATTAAAAAAAAATGTTACATAAATACACATTTGTCTGCCTTCTAATCTGATGGGAAGTGACGATGCAGACGTTATTGAAGCATGCTTGCCGAACTAATGCCTATTTTGTTTATTCTTGCCCTTATAAAGGCCCAGGTTATAATTTTCTATCTCCTAATCATAATTCTAAAGGTAGGTATGTCTTATTTTCCCGTTGTTGGAAGTGTCCATCGTATTTTTAACTATAATTAAGATAGAAAAAATACTGAATAAATCATTATTACAAACATACGCTGCACAAAACATTGTAGAGACCTTTCTTTAAGGTTATTGATATTCCATGGAAAAACGGTATAAGAAAATGCTTATCCACCTTGAGGGTATCCGGAAAATATTGCAAACTTATTGTATCGTAAACAAAAAGGGAAGAGAATTTGAATACGAATAATAATCCATATCGCTGATTCAGCGGTGAGATAACGTAACGGGAAAAAATGAATACGGTGCCATATTGGAAAACGGGATGAAAATGAATCTGCTGTTACATTTCAAATGTATTTTGTACAGAAAAATGTAAGCTCATCAATGGATTGAAAGCTGTCGCGAAAACAGAATGAATAATATGAATTTCAAAATACAAATATACGGGGTGTAAGGGACAGCTTCCCACAAACTGATAGGGGTTGCTCAGTCAACGAAACTGAACAACTTACACCAGGATCTTTTTTCAGGAAATGAAAAAAAAAAGACTTTCCCATACAAAATGACCACCTCGATCAAACAATTTGTATGGAAAAGCCAATGATTTTTGTGAAAGTTGTTCAGTTTCGTTGACTGAGCAAACCCTATCAGTTTACGGAAAGCTGTCTCTTACACCCGGAAGAGACATTTTATTGGTTAATCGCACGCTTAGTTATCGAACATCTTAGTTTGAAGAAGATGTATTAAAATGAATTAAACTATTGAGGTTGTTTCCTTTTCAAAATGGCACCATGAAAGCCATAAAGTTGTCAAAATAGAACTTTACATGAGTTTGGCGCCGACGCAATATTAAATTAATCCTCACCAGATACCAAACATTTCGTCATTTAATTACAGAAACTCGGCCGTCCACTTCCGGAGTCCTCAAGTTTCTAACACAATACGAAATTTTCACTAAACTCCCCAAATAGTTATAAAAGTGGGTCACGCAGCTGTAACGCAACTATTGAGGCACCAAATAAACTTCACTGTTTTTACCACATTTACCCATTTGCCAAATAAGATATGGCAACACCTTTATTTCGCACTTACGTCACCATACAAAACGCAAAAAATAAACAATGAAAAATTACACTCGAAAAGTCACATAAAACTCGAGCTTGGTTGCATTCATAACCAGCTTAAACAATCTCGCATTTATTTGAGTAAAAAATATTATGTTTTCGAGTCCATTTGTTTTGTTCCCACTCATTTACATTGTCAACTGACCCATGACGGGTTACGTTCTAGCGTTTTTTTTTTCTTCTATTGTTACAAGAAGTTGCGCAAAGGCTGGTCGTGTTATGCCACAGTGAGCACGGGACAGTCCGTTCGGTTGTTTTTATTTTCCTGTTTAGAAAAGGAAAGGGGAAACATCCAAGCGCGAACTAAGAACATTTGTGTAAACTTTGCTGCGACAAACTAACAAGGCAAAAGAAAATTCGAGCTCGTTTTAAAAAGCTACTTTTAAAAAACCTATCGCCGAAAGAGCGGACTTTTTAAACGAAATGACTGTTCCAGAAACTGGTTTAAAATGGGAGACATTTAAAAAAACCGTTAACACGGTGTTGTACCGTTCCGCGCCAATTTTTCCCCAGCGGGGAGATTCTGTTAAACATTTAGGTCATATTTAGACACGCGGCAGCGTGTCCAGCCAAGTTCAAGCCGAGAACTGGAGGGCCGCACCGTGTGTATATTTACAGGAACCATTTGGAGCCACTTTTTACCCCTTCATAACTCAAAAACTATGAAACATATACACACCAAATTGGGTTTATATAATGAGACCCCCAATATAAACAAGTAACTTAAATTTCATAAGCATAGCTTAAACGGTTAAATAGATATTGAGGTCAAAATATCGTCATTTTTATGATTGACTGACTGACATAATAGATCAAAAACCTAACCCACTTCCAGATGACCTACAAAGTTCAAATTTTGTATGATGACAGATTATAATGATATAAGTATGGAAAAAATCGAAAAAATAAAAAAAAACATTTCTTTGAACCCCCTCCCATACATTTCTATTTTCTTTACCAACAATAGTTCCTTTTAAAACCGCTAGATGGCGCTAGTAGGTTTTTAAAACTCGCTATCGTTGTGATTTCGGCAATGGTGAGAAAATCACTTCAAGTACCGTTTTCAATGGAAAATCGTCCAACAAATTGTAAGTTTACTGTAAAATTGTCTTATTCTTGTCGTTGTTTCGTTTAATTGAAATTCGTGTCTATTCTATTCGGTCCGGTCTCTCATTGATGATAGTGGGATTTGTTTGTCTTGTCCTTGTGTTGTGTCTATTGGATAGGTTTGTTTGAGTTAAAGAAATCGAATTTGATTTAGTTAGCTACTTATATTAAAAACTGAAACAAATAAAGTTATTGTGAGGATAAGAAATAAAAAGGGGTTGGAAAGATGACGTGTGAAAAAATTGAATTGTTGGTGGGTGACGCGTTCATATTACATAAAATAATTAAAATGCCTGGCGATGGAAGCTGTCTGTTCTATTCTTTGGCATTTTCAGTATTTTGATGTACGGATAAACAAAAAGCTAGTGATTTGCGTAGGAAAATTGTAGACCATGTAATTAGTAAGTGGGAAGATTTAAGTTTGTATACTTGCGCCCGAAACGGCGACCCTTAGGACTCGGTAGAAGAGTAGGTATATAGAGCCTGCATGCTTGTTTCGACTACGTATGGAGGGGTTTCCGAATTAAAGGCTGTTGGAGAATCTAGACTCATTTTTTTTTCCATTCACTATAATTGAGTGGGATGTCATTTAACAGGTATTGTAAAATTATTTGCATTTAATGTCACCGTTATTGAAAAAAATAATACGATTTAGAACCTAACCCACTTCCAGAAGATCTATCTATCTATATACGAATAATGGTAAATTAAAATTAAGTACAATTTTATTTACCTACAAAAAGTAATGATATCCCACCAAAAACATAAATGTAAAAATAGAAGCCAAGTTCTTGATAGTTTGGTGCATGGTATGCACAAAAAAGATGTGATATCAAAAAAGCGGGCCAAGTCAAGGGTTTATTAAAGTAATTCTAAGCTCTTCAATAAGGTATCATTTCAATTGACTTGGCCATTGTAGAGAATAATACAAACTGTCACCTACAACACCACTCTACAACGGCCAAGTTCCATGAAATGATACCTTATTGAAGAGCTTAGAATTACTTTAATAAACCCTTGACTTGGCCCGCTTTTTTGATATCACATCTTTTTTGTGCATACCATGCACCAAACTATCAAGAACTTGGCTTCTATTTTTACATTTATGTTTTTGGTGGGATCGAACAATACACGTCGGAACAGAATCAGTTGATATTCGTTCTGTTAAACCGAGCTATCTAAAATCGAATTTAAATCGAACGCGCAATAAAAGCGTGTCGAAATTGCGATGCAATTTGCAACTGATAGGTGCTAAGCCGCGGGCCTAAAATTTCTCGTTCATGTTGTGCTGAGATCAATGATTCTGCCAATCGCTCAGCAATTTTCAGAATTGCCCAGCTGATGGATATCGGCAGCGGCCAGGTTTCGCGTGATCGATCGCCTGTTACGATCAGACATTAGTTGCCCGACTAAATAAATAAGGCATTTGTTGGGTAGCAATGGAAACTCAGACCAGAGTGGTGTAGCGGTTCTTATTTACTACTCTAGTCTAGTTTGTGCTTAGATAAATTGCTCGAGTCCATCTCGCTCGAGTCCGAATAAGAGAACTCACGTATAAAGGTAATAAAATTACCTCAGTTTTCTTTTTCATTTACAACGAATGTAGAAGAGAACGATCTCACACCAGCGGGTGCTAAAATCCAGGCAAATTGGAGTAGAAAAAGCCGAAAAGCGGATCCAAGCCGGGGAAAAGGCTAGGCAGAAAAACGAAGAGGAGAAGACCAGATATTTCAACATTAGAACAACGTTTCAGAATATCGAGATTGATAAACGTCGTCTCACTGTTTTTAACAATAATAGCATTTTCTAATAAACTTGATAACCCTGTGTTGATTCTAAATTCTATTTCCATTTAGGTTCAGCACGAATATCAAATATTATTATGGGGGATTATAATGATAATTCCGACCGAATTAACCTAATTATCAGATACATTATTTGCCACTGACAAATGCTTCTATTTTCAGACATGCCGCACGCAATCAACCTATTTTGGCGCCCAGCAAGGGACCGAACATGACCCAACCGCCTCATCCAATTCTTTTACCTTTATCAGATAAAATCTAATTTTTCACTGCTATAATAAGGTGCTACGAAAAAGTCTGATCGTGGCAACGAACATAGTAAAATTGCGGTCTGTCTTTCATCAATTTCATCATAGTAAGGAGTTTGCCTAACAACATCTATGTTAAGAGTGATTATGATTATAGAACTAATTAATTTTCAAAAAGCTATTATCGCACTGCATAGCATACCCAAATACCCATCCTACTTAAATAAATAGATACAGGCGTGACGTGAGTTTTTGTACTATCTATAAAAAAACGTACAAGTCTCCTCCAGTGATTCAATAAATTTGTTTTGGATTCCTGGAAAAGGTTTTTGAATAGAAGGCACTGAGTTACCTCATTCAAAGTTTGCCCTAACACCCTGTATATTTATGTATGTATTTTACGGGGTACTGCAGGTACGGTGAACTGTATGGAACAGTATATTAATCACTCGATACCTGATTGATGGTATCGGCAGCCGCGGTGCAGAGGGGAGGGGAGGGGAGTTTGACACAACGTTTAAACTCCAACACCGTTTTGTGTAGGTGTGAATTTTCGTCAATTAAATACGTTCTTGGGGTGAGGTTTTGATATATTTTGTCCTGAAAGTATATTTATTGTTTAATTACCTAAATATTTGTTCAGTGCTATAAGAGGTGCAATGAAGTAAAGCAGGTTTTTTTTTTCGTTAGCATTGTGATCTCTCATCTCCTACATGTAATGTCTGTCGCTAAGTTGTATGCCATTTGGATCACAATCAAAATCACAAAATAAAAATACCAACATTATGTGCTTTGAAGCAGAAGGAAGTTAACAAGAGTCACTAGTTAGTAGTAATAAGAGAAGAAGAAAAAAGAATACCTTTTTGCCTGCTGCACTACGTTGCTCTTCCTTATTTTGTGAACACACAACACAATACTCATATGTAAATATCCTCACAGACTAGACACCTGATACCGATACCGAAATCAGAATGCAGAACCTTTTTAAAATTCCCTATCCAATAGTCCACCACACCAAAGCATGCATACATGCTAAACTAAAGCATATACCGGGTATAAAGGATATTGTCCTGAAAACTGAAAAGGGTTGTTCAGTCAACGAAACTGAACAACTTTTATAATATATTTTGGAAAAAAATACATTTGGCTTCCTCATGCAAATTGTCTGAGTGTTTATTGCGTATGGAGAAGTAATTTTTATCACCATTTCCCAAAAGAATCCTTCACAGTTGTTCAGTTTTGTTAACTGAGCTACCTCTTTTCGGTACATCGGCTCTTGCACCCTTTATGCAAGAAGCGTCTAAACTAAACTATGTATGTAACTACAATCTATAGATCGGATGAGATCAAAGTCGGTTGGCAGAGATTCGTGTTAAATCAACCGTTGACTTCAAAAGCAATGGAGATAAGGTACAATTTAGTTTAAAACGGACGAAAGACTTTGTACATGATGAAATTGATGAATTAAATTAAATGCAAGAATTATGTATTATGACAGGTAAACGGTATTAGTAAATAACACGATAGATGCGACAACAGAATTTGCTTATAGTCCCTCTGCCTTACTGAGCTTCGCCCTCTGTCATCCTTATTTGGCGCCCAACAAGGGACTATTTTTAGTAAACTAAATTCCTAACTTCCTTTACCCTTTATCATCAGATATCTTATTTTGTAATATTCCTACAATAGAGAGACGGTTGTATGTGAAAATTCTGCCATCATGTCCAGACCGCTAATCCTTTAGATCACCATGGCACCTTCATTGCTTTCGAAGTTCCATGTCCCAAACCAGCGGCGGTCCGCCTCCAAATTGCAATGCAAATAGCGATCACCCGTGTTCCGGCCAAACGACGGCGACAAGCCGATATCAGATACGGTGGCAGCTCACAGGAAAAACAGACACGCTTTCAGGGAAATTCAGGTTTTCAAAGGAGCAGTGTGTTTCAAAAGGACTTTTAAAGGGCGACAGCAAGCAGATACGGTGGCAGCTCAGGGAAAACTGATACGTTTTCCTGGAAATTAAGGTTTAAAAGGGGCAGTGTGTTCAAAAAGGTGGGTAGAATTTTTAGAAGGGTGAGAATTTGATGGTCAAACAACGTCGACTAGCCGATAGCAGATAAGGTGGCAACTTAGGAAAAACTGACGCATTTTCGTGGAAATTAAGGTTAAGGTAAAAGAAAGGGGCATCACATTTAAAAAGGGTAGCATGGACATATTTTGAGCTGAAATTTGAAAGGATCGTAGCAAGTGGAAGAATGTTATCTCTGTCTATCATACAGGAAAAAGGCTTGAAGTTATTAAATGCATGTGTGTATGGTATGGTATGGTATGGTACCACAGTAACATAACCTTAACCTATCATTTCAACGTTTTTATTTCTACCCACGCTCTTAATACTGCAGTCTTTCCCAATGAATTATTTAGCACTGAAGCAATAAAAAGCTGTGAATTTTCAGCTACAAATACATCAATCATGTGGGCGGCGAAGGCTAGCGGTTAGGCGATAATGACATCAGGCGTGTTGCTAAATGTTGCGCAAATTTCACCAGCAACGTGTTAATTACAAACCAAAATATAATCACTCGCTCTTGTTTATAAAGCTTCTCTAGTGTTTTTGTAATTCTTTAAGCTAAAGATTTTATGCAAAGCTCGATTGGAAAATATCTGCGCCAATGATGTTAAAAAAAAACTACTTTTGTAGGTTCAGAGCTTTCATTTCTCTGAAATCCTGAATGTTAACTTAAATTCATCCTAAATCTATGAAACAATTGACGATACAATTACAGACACCAGAAATAGACACAATTTATGTGGGTAATTGGGTATACTAACTATAAGTCGTGCGTTTAAAGAAACGATTTAAAAATGGCGTCCGCTCGCTTCGTGATTGGTCCACCTCGCATGCGTTCTCGCTCTACTTAATAGAGAGTGAGCGAGAACGCATGCGAGCGGCGGCCATTTATAAATCGTTTCTTTAAGTGCACGAGTTATAAACCATAACTGTTAGATGATTGTAAAGTATATAAATTTATTATTTTATGGCGATAAATGATTATGTTCGATGGAAACATCCTTTATTTGCTTATTGGGCGATAAATTGACACTGGACCTTTCTAAATACTACTTTGCGTAATTGGTCATCAAAAGCTATAATTTCAGTAATAATTCAGAGGCTGGATACAATTTCTGACATGTTGATTCGGGGGATACAAATTTCAACAACATTGTGTGTAAATATTTGTATTTTATGATTCAATTTATCAGCTATTCCCTCGTTGCTGTAGTGTATAAAAAAAAATGAATTAAACATGCATGAGTTAAGTAAGGGTAATACTATACAGGTGTAAAAAAATTGTTGAAACTGAATAACTTTACCCAAGGAACATAGACTAAGGCCCGTATTTATAATCAGCTCACAAGAGTGACAGCGAGTTTGAGTTCGTATCAGAAACGTCATTCCAATACAAAATGACCTGTCAAATCCGCACTCAAAGTTGAGATGGCTTTATAAATACGAGCCTAAGTTTGCGGAATAGAAAACAAGCAATATTGAATATTGATATCCACAATACCTATTTCGTACATGCATCTGGTCAGGTAAGAAAATTCATTCAGCTGTAATGTAACAATCAAACATGTCCAATTATCGGATAACTTGAAAACGAATGTTTTATGTCCCGTAAAGTGTGGTCGACCCTTTATTTGTATCTCATTGCTGCCTTTGACAACCCTGTTCTGTACTGTACGACCAAGAAGGGGGGAGGTGTGTAACCACATCACCACATCCCTTCGTTTACGACATTTTAATTTGGTCGGTTATGTTTCCCGGTCTGTAACCTGTACCTACGTAATTTGCGTGCAACATGGTCCTTAATTGCTGTAATAATTAGGTACATACGTTCCGTGTGTGACTGTTTTGTCAAACAGTTTTTCGTTATAACTACGTTTTAAATATAAAAATAACCTAAACTTCTTGAGTGGTAATAAAACTCACTATCTTGTGTAGGTACTATAACTAAAGAATCTAGAAGAGTTTGTCTTGAATTTTGCAAAAGAGTAAGTATAAGTCTTTCTTTGTTCTAAAATCTTCAGATCTAAAATGAATCTTGAATCAGAAGAGCCTACTCTACCTCATGCAAAACCCTGACTGACTGACGAAAAGTAGAAATTACTTAGGCTCGTATTTGTAAAGCGATCTCAAGATTGAGAGCAATATTAAGTATGGATTTGACAGGTCGTTTGAGAGCTGATTATAAATACGGGCCTTACAGAATCTCTATTTATAACCTACGAAGTTTATAGCCACACCTCGTATATTACAAAAACCAGCTGTGTTTAGGACAAATAGAAAACACCGCAACAGCGCTAACCAATAACCATAATTCATTCAAACCAATCGTAATTTCTATTTCGGTGCGTATCCGAACAGCTTTCGATGACAGCCCCCGTAGCATGCGGCTGCGATAAGGCCGTGATAGCCGTTTTATCACACATTTTATCGCATCTATCTGTCAAATTGTATGGGAGTTTGACAGATAGATGCGATATATTAGTTATCGCGCGACGGCATGCTACAGGGGCAGATGCTTTTCCCGCGCTCCAGTGACAGTTTAAGCCACATTTCACTCTAATTGATTCAGTACAATAGTGACAGTGTTTACGTAATAATTCCGAAAGCAGAGCAGCTGGGATGTAAACGGACCGTACGATTAGGTAGGTTATTCTAGTTCTTCCAAACATAACTAATATTTTGTACTGGTACTAAAGTGGCCCTACAGTAGGAAAATAGGTAAGAGTTTTTATCTACACTCATGTCGTAAATCCTTCATTTACTTATCAGAAACGCTAAGCAAATGATATACCTTTCGATGCAGCCGTGACTAAGGAACCATACAAATTTCATTTCGTTATCGCAAAGCTGTAACAAAATGAAGTTTTTTTTTTTAATTTTTACGCAGATGCTTGCTATTTGAGCAAACTAGAAAAGAAGAAATAATGATTACTTTATTTTTTCATTAATTTAAATTTGTTGTATGAGTGTAGATAAACTATTGTATGAAACTATACATAATTAGTATTTAACACTCGTGTATACTTTTATGAAACTCGCTGCGCTCGTTTCATAAACCACACTCGTGTTAAATATCCTTCATTATGCAACAGTTACATAAATAGCTAATGTCCAGTGCAGTGCAGTGCAACATTACAAAAATATCCCGAAACATCAACTGCGTCCACTAATAATAGGTCTACTAGCACCACAGCTACACTGCAGTCCGTACAAAGATGTCTGCAGACGTATCAATCGCTATCATTCATCAATTCCGACAATAGTACAGTCGGCATGATAAACGATACTCCTGACGTGGCTGAGCTTCGGAGCGGTACCACCGGATGTCGAAAGTTTGACGATAAATCGACTTAACTCGATCGAGAGTGCCATGGTGATTAATGCTCGGCGAGGATTTAAAAATGGAATATTTGATTGTCGAGTCAATCGATCGAATTCTATTCAACTACTTATGTATGTTGCTTGTGGATATTAAGAATTAACATTCCAGCTTTTTCTATGATTCTAAGTAAAACTCACCAATTTACTAACATCCAAAATAACACAACACAGTACCCTCGTATTCGTTCGTATCACAAGAACAAATATCAAAAGCTCAAAGTATGAGCCAAATTGGCGATCCTATAAAGCGTTAAACCTTATTTTTTGCCCCCGAAGACCTGTATCCACGCGCTGTTTACAAGCCGAAAGGCCGCGAAGGTCCACCCGACCACCCCCGGACGACTTACGCATAGTAATCAAGGGTCTTCCGGCCTCCCCAGAATAAACATCCCTTGCCAACATCGCCATTTGCTTTGGACTGAAATACCCTTCCAATCAAGATGGCTTTTATAAATCCAATACCGCGGTAAACTGCGGCTGGTATAAAAATTGGCGGATGATGTTTATTTTGTTACTCTAGCTCATGTTATTATAAGAATAAAATTCAACAACATCTCATAGAAATCCAGGCAATTTATAGGCTTTAAGAAAAAAAATATATATTCATGGAATAAATTGTCGTAGATTATGAATGAAAATAAAGTGAGAACATTTGATACCACAAGCAGACTGTAGGATTTGGATAATGATTGAGTTGAGTTTCACTGAATATCTGCTGGTTCTGTAATGTATACCAGCTGTTCACAAAATCAGATTTCGATAATGGATTCTGTAAGACAATTTTTTTTACAGAACATAAAATATATCATAGACAAACTGCATACCTAAGCATTGCCTCTAACTCCAAGCTTTTATGAAACGGCCAAATAAATATCTTGTTGTTTTTTGTTGTTTACTTCGGATCGGATATACAATCGTATCGTACAAAGATCTTTTGGCGCTTGGGTGACATTGACAGCACAGATTACCTAGTATATATGTCCGTATGTCATGATCTAACGGACATATATACTAGGTAATCTGTGCTGTCAATGTCACCCAAGCGCCAAAAGATCCTTGTACGACTGTATTTATAGCCCGATCAACGAAGCCTTTGACATCCGACAAATTCCTCAGTCTTTGAAACTTAGCAGGTGATAAATTTAGGTAATACAGATTACAGATGTAAGATAAGCCAATACTTTTTATGACCCTACATTAGGTATTTTTACCTAAACGTGAAAAACGCTTATAACTCTCTGTGAATAAATCCTCAGGCTAAAATAATTTCTTTATATGTATGTTTGTATTAGTAGAAATAGGTATGTAAAGGAATCCAAAATAATTTCTATTTGAGAGATAGTCTAAATATAAGTTTTAACATTTTGCTCTATAAGTCGTACTGAAAAATTGCTCCGCTAATTATTATTCTTTAATATAGTTTTATTTAATAAAATAAATAGCTTTGTTTGATAATCCAATAGATTTTCCTTTTTTAACTTATCAATTTTATTTTTGCTCAATAACGTAATGTGAAAAATTACTCAGCTTAATTTAATACTTTTATTAGTTAAGAATCAATATATTCTAATAGATTTTCCAATAATCCAAAGGAATTTCGGCCTTTTACAAACGTTTTTAAAACCTTAAGAATACGGACGGTCGCGGGTGTGAAGAGGGGTGCGGTGGCGGCGGACGGCGCGAGCGACACGGCTCGGCGGCGGGCGGACCGGGGCAGTTTATTTACTCGTTGGGGTGAAGTGCGCAACGGAGTTGTTTGGTTAGCTATTTATTTGTTTTAGTGAATCTAGGGACTTTTTGACAGCACAAAATTTTAGTTCAAAAATTCACATTAGATGGCCCTGCTCTTATTTCATTAAAAAAAAGAGACAATGCTCCCTTAGAATATAAACTCTTTGTATTTTTTAGACTCAAATTGACATACCATAATGTCAAATCTAAAAGAACATTATTTTCGTCGTATTTTTTTGCTGCTAGGCATAATCACAGTATAATTCAATAGTCTGACGTTCTGACGTACGTCATACAGTATGGTCACTCCATGCCTCCCCCTGGAAGTGCGCCCCCCCCCCGCGCTCGGTTACCTTTCAGTTACCGACTGGCAGGGACGCGACGACGCCGACGAGGCGGTGCGCAGAGTGAATGTTGTTAAGTTGGCTGAATTTGTATTAAGTCAGTATCTCACAAAAAATATGTGCAGGCTTACTGACCGTTTTAATGTTAAGTCTGTGTTCTTTTAAAAATCTGAGAAAAATTGTGTCTGAAATCAAATTCGGTCTATGTCGTTTGGAAGAAAATAAAATATCGGTGGAACATTTGTTTTTAAGTCTTTGTTTTACAAAAAATTATCATTTCAACACTGTAACAATACGAAATAAGTCATTGTTTTTATCGATTTGGAGTAAATATTCCAAGATAAGTCACAAAAAATCTGTGAAGTTATAGCCACGAACCGATTTCTTGCCGTATCAAAACCAACAGCACAGTATATAAATGTTTGTTTACAACGATTTAAGCACCGCCAAGCCCTATTAACACACGTACCTTACTTTTTTTAGATATGCGCGGCCACAGTTGCTTGTCTGCCGCTCAATTTAAAAAACTCAAAGAGTGCGTTTTTATAGTGAAGTGATCATTGTGTTGTGATTGAAGTATTTTAAAAATTTTGTGGTTTTTTTAACTTAAAGAAAAAACAAAAACAGGTTTGCGGCAAATAAAAGTCAAGCAAGTTATGATTTTTACTCTCGCAGCGTATTTAAGGACTTCAAAGTTTGCCAAGGTAGATTATGTCCGGGGTGCCAAAGAAATTAAAATATTGTATATCGGATAAAGAATGGTGTCCCGAAAATAAAAGGGGTTGCTCAGTCAACGATAGGGAATAACTTTCACAGTTAATGGAGATTCCGCCAATACAGCCATATAAGCCACAGGATAACAGAGTACGTTTGAAAAAGTTGCCTCGACCTCACTAGACAAGGCGCTTAATCTCGTGGCACATTTTGCAGCTGGTAAGAATGTGATTATAAAAAGTCAGCCATGTTTCTTAGTGTACCCACACCTTGAGGACCCATCAATTTCGCATTGATAAGCGGTAATCACGTTATCAGGGCCCACGAATTTCCAATTATTTACAATGCGAAGATATTCTTTACCTAATCTGGTAATATAGGGGCAGCAAGTTAAAGATTAGGGGACACTTCCGAAAGAGACACGTATGCTTATGCGTGTTAAGCGACTTATCGAAGCTACGCTACAATCCTTTACTCTATCTGCTTAGTATTGATAGAATTTTAATAAGATAATTTTGCTGCACCTGGTGCATTTGTTAAGTTATTTAAGATTAATTACTTTATTCTATAAATAAAATACTTACCTCTTAGATAAGTATACTACTCTAAAAAGACTACTACTTTGTTAAAAAAATTGTTATACCTGGTGTATCTATATGTATGTACTAGTATGTATGTATACAGGTATAATGATCTTACTCTTTTAAAACTTTAAATAGTAACTATGAAAGAAAAGGATATTGTTTTAAAAAAAATACTTAATACCTTTACTACGATTCGCAAGGTTCATTGAGTAAAAATGCTTACCTTTTTTTGTTGGAGGCCCGTAACTAGTGAGAAAAAACCACGATTATGAACCTATACACATTTATTTGGAAAAAATATGTTCGAGATCTTTTTGAATTACCGTCACGCAAGGCCAGTGTTTATCAGATATAAAAACTTCTTTCAACATATTTGCCAATGTATAACTGACTTAATAATTAATAAATTTAATTAAAAAGGCTTTGTCAATATATTTAATTCATTTTTAATATTATAAGTATTTATTTTACTACTAATTCTGCACTTTAATCTTAATTATAGGAATATTTTAGTACTAAATTTTAACATAAACCGCTAACTTACGTGGGATTTTTAGTCAAATAACGGCTTCTTTGGTAATGTGTTACACTTTCTTGTTAAATCTAGATAAAACAATGACCGAAATAAAAATCGGTCATCTTTAGCCTTCAATAATTTAGTAAGATATAGACCTATTTGTAGATCAAGCAAAATATTTTTCGATATTTTAGTGAGACAGTGACCGATGTCAAAACAATTTTAAAAAACTTTAAAAAAATATGCAAAATATAAAAAAATATGAACATGTTTTACTGAGTCTAATAGAAGGTATTCTAAGGATTAAAAGTGTATTTTTAGATTTTAGATATTCTTCTTTGTTACAATTTTATTACGATTTAACAAATTACCTTAAAAAGTCAAAAAGTTTTTTGCCATTTCCCAAAAGTTTGAAAAATTGCATTCGGTCGTTATCTTATTACGAGTGCGATATGAACGTTCGAAAATCTATTGGATAATTGATGAATCTGTTTTAATACAAAATCATATAATAAAATTAGGTATAAAAATAGACAGAGTAATTTTTCACATTACGTTATTGAGCAAAAATAAATTGATAAGTTAAAAAAGGTAAATAAACTGCCGGTCCGCCCGCCGCCGAGCCGTGTCGCTCGCGCCGTCCGCCGCCACCGCACCCCTCTTCACACCCGCGACCGTCCGTATTCTTAAGGTTTTAAAAACGTTTGTAAAAGGCCGAAATTCCTTTGGATTATTGGAAAATCTATTAGAATATATTGATTCTTAACTAATAAAAGTATTAAATTAAGCTGAGTAATTTTTCACATTACGTTATTGAGCAAAAATAAAATTGATAAGTTCAAAAAGGAAAATCTATTGGATTATCAAACAAAGCTATTTATTTTAGTAAATAAAACTATATTAAAGAATAATAATTAGCGGAGCAATTTTTCAGTACGACTTATAGAGCAAAATGTTAAAACTTATATTTAGACTATCTCTCAAATAGAAATTATTTTGGATTCCTTTACATACCTATTTCTACTAATACAAACATACATATAAAGAAATTATTTTAGCCTGAGGATTTATTCACAGAGAGTAATAAGCGTTTTTCACGTTTAGGTAAAAATACCTAATGTAGGGTCATAAAAAGTATTGGCTTATCTTACATCTGTAATCTGTATTACCTAAATTTATCACCTGCAAAGTTTCAAAGACTGAGGAATTTGTTGGATGTCTCCATACAACAAACTTCCTCGTTAGTCGGGCTATTATTGTATTTGTGCCATCCCTGTTAACGGAAAACATTCAATTGTCTTTAATTCGATTATTTTACTGGAAATCAGTGAAATTGTCCCATTTGTCCGTCCGGGCTCAATTTACAATTATGATTGACAACAGAAAGTCGGCAGAGCGAAATAATAAAAATAAAATTGAAATAAAAGCGCTAATGAAGAAATATTGTCATGGTAATTTCGAATTTACGAACAAAATTATGAAATACAGTGACCAAATGATGAAATGTAATGAAATTCGAAAGTTTGTTATTTCCCATTTTAATTTTTCCAAAGTAGGTACTATAAGTACCTACATATGTATGTAATGTTATGTACCATACCCTTTTCTAATTATTTCGGGAAAGTAGCATAAGAAACCCAGATTGTGTCCCATAAAAGTTGTCTCAAATCCTTCATTCCAAAAAAATATACAGTCGTAGTGCACCGGTTGCCTTTAAACAAAGCCTAGAGAGCTTCCTAACGAGCACTTATACCCTTATATTAGCAGCAAAATCCCTGAATCCGAACTCAAAAGCTGAACTTTAAAAGCCCGCTCTAATGACGGCGTCACAAAAACTCGCAACTAAAGTTATTAACAAGTAATTGTAGCAGTTTAACAGAAAGTTTCGCGGATCGTGCTTCGTAGAGGCGACAGCAATTTGTAGAGTAGCGCTACAGAACAGATCCAGGATTTAGAGGAAACGTTTACGACCCTTTTCAGCTGAGCTGCTGCTTCTGATTAGTCGAAATATGGGACTTAATTTTTATGTAGACGACTTTCTTCTTTGGGATGCTTCAGTGTACTTCTTTAGTCTCCTACTTACTTTCTCACTTAGCATCTGAGATATTGCGTCGCTCAGATCCAGGGTTAAGCGGAACCTTTTACGATTCTACCAGCTGAGTCCCTGTTTCTGATTAGCCAAAATTTGTGAGTTTCTAGTTTTAGGTAGACGACTTCTTTGGAAAGCTTTAGTGTAATTTTTATAAATGATTTGCTATTTCTTGACTGAGAAGATTGTTTACTGATGTGAAATCATATTTTTTGCGTCTATTCAATGATATTGACTCCTCTTTGCATAAACATTTCATGTTGACGCTCACTTTAATTTTCAAAAATAAAAAGAAGTGTGCCTTCACGTGCCAACCAAGGAAGTGTATTTTTTCTATTTATTTTTACTTATATTTATAACTCTAAATATAAAATACTCTAGAACGTGCTTTAAAGATATCTCCTACTTACAACCCACTTAGCATCTGAGATATTGCGCTAGTTATTCACGACTGCATAGAAATGAACTGACAGTGACAGAACGGTAAAGTTATAGCTTTCCTCCCTCGCACGCGTTTGTCTGACACTAACAAAGTCACAAAGGATGTCGTGTCTTTTGAGCACAAAATTAGTGCCTTCTTTACTTGATTAGACTTAATTGAAACTGAGTCACGCTAGAATTTCGGGTAGAGAATTTATTGTATTGTAGTCTTTCTTTTTTCGTTTCTTTGTTCGGGTCGTTGACGCTCTGCGTACCCATTAGGGATAAAGGCGTGATTTATGTATGTATGTAGTCTTTAGAAATGTCTTTCCGAATATTACAAATATGCTATGTTTATAAAGGCACTAAAGTGTTTGTTGTAGAACGTAGGTTGCCCCAAATACTGACCCCAGTTTGGTCTTTTAAATCAGATAAAATAGAACATTATAAATAAAAATACATTAAAACTTCGCGTAAATTCTTTGTCCCAAGTTTTATATTTTACGATTAGGGATAATTTAAAAGTTAGTCTGTCTAGACCATGGGTCTAGACTTATTTTATTAGACTAGGGGTAAAACAAAAAATATTCTGAGAGAAAATTTAGAGGAATTGCGCAAGAGCGTAGAACCAGTAGCTTATATCCCTTTTTCAATTTTATCAGTCTATAAGTGACAGAAGTATATTGTAACAAGTACCATGCTAGTACATAACCAGAATTGACCCCAAAGAAAACAACTTGAGAACTGTATCTGTCCTCTTTTTACACCGCTGCTGTCGGGATAACAAACCTGCTAGTAGGAGTATTCTGGTAGACAGCAAGACAGCTAAGCGTGGCCGATTAGCATCCTGCTTTAATAAGCAAGGTCCTCGCTTTGAGCACGAATCACGAGGGATGCCAGCTCCTGCACTTTATTAGTTCCACCACAGATCTGAAGCTCGAAGCTTAAGTAGGTGCTTTGCTTTAAAAAGCATTCATAAAAAATCTACTACATGTACATCAGAGGTACTACTTTGATGTCACTGCGCTCTTGGTTACACACACATATGTGTAAGTAACTACCTACTTATAAGGAGATCAGCAATTTCTCCGAGTTTTTGAATACGGGCTTATCGAGTAAAAGATCACTTATTAGAAATAGTGTTTTTTTTTCTTATATTACCTAATTTAAAAAAAAATTGTACACTAAAAAAATCAAAATAACAGGACATAAATAACAAAGACACAACAATAGTTATTTCTAAAAAGAAATTTCTTGCAGCAGACCTACAGAAGTGATAATTAATAATATTTTTTCAGAGATATTATGTAAGTATCCCTAGAGAAAGTATTGTGCATTGATAATTAAATTACTCTAGAGACCATCTGTTGTGTAGAACAAAGCTTCAATTCAACATATTTTATTGTAATTAAAACTTAAATGTCAATCTATTTATAAGTAGTACCTAAGCATTTCTTTGGCTTCTCCTTAATTAAAATAGAGGCTATAAAACCTTTAATGGCCAACTCTGTATTGCCTTTGAAGAAAATTCATGAATTTGTAAACTTATAGCTCCGAAGAGACTTATCAAGCTGAAGAACATTACGACGCGGTTCTCAATGAACGTGGGCGGGGGCGCTGCAGTATAAGGAGTACTGTCAAATCAATGTCAAAGCTCAAGATGGCGGCGCTAGTTCCTTTTTTCGCCACCTTCATTTAAAGCGTGGTCGTACTGTAGGTACCCTCACGGTTGGTTTCACCGGTTGATGATCAAGTATAATGTCACAGGGAGGCTGTGTGATCCGGAATTTTACGAAACGCCTGAGGCATTGAGGATAACATGTAGTCAAAAGTGAAAGGGTAAGGGCGCGCGTAGGTCGACTCCGATGATACCTATGAAACAAAACATTTAAATATCCCTGCTCAGTCGAAAAATAAGTATTTATTTATTAATTTAGTTAGGTACAAGAATATTTGTAGCAAACAGAAGGTTTTTTTTTGTTACAACATTTCTGACAGACTTTTTAATTCTCTTGTAACACTTATAGGTAGGTATATTTGATAATAATATTTCTACTTGCTAGTCAAAATAGATACCAAACAGGTAACCTACATTAATGGTAAACTTAAACCTAAGCGACTATGTAATACCAATTTCAACAGAGAAGGCTCTTCATATTTCGTAAATAAGTCCCACGCACTCGCCCCCAACTTATCTCTTGTGCTTAGTCTTTGACGCAACACGTGACCTTTGGATTTTACTAGAGATCCCAAACAAACACATAAAACAAAGATTGTCGAATTTCAGACTTAGACAGTCTTGATAGCAGACTACAATGATTTTTAACGAAAATGACACTCGTAATAGGCAGCTTTTGCGGTCTACGATAATGTCCTGTGTTTTGGAAATTCTTCTTTTGCCAGTGTAGAAAACTAATATTATAAATGGAAACCTTTATTTTTTAGAAGCGTAAAATAATGGTTTGGCTGTGAATCCTTGAACCTAGGTAACAATAACAAACAAAGTGGGTGAGTATTATAACTTTTTCGGATTAAGAATAAAAACTTTCCCTGATCGATGTTCAAACTTACCTATATAAAAAGTTTGAATTGGAGACATAGTTTAGCTTTCGGTAGGATTGTTTTTTTTAGGTTTATTACCTGCAACAAAGACACAAAGAATTATTATTATTTGGTTGTATTTATTAAACCGGTAAGTTTATAAGTAGGCGGTAATGGCAAAAACCTACATTAATTAAACATATATAGTGAACAATCGAAAAATATTAAAATACTTACAAATTTTAATATAACATAATTATCAAAATGTATACTCTTACCTAAAAGCAAAGCAACGCCTCTTAGAGGACATCTTCATTAAATGCTCCAATTAAAATAACACCAGGGTTCATCGGGTCGATCGATTCAAAAACCCACACGACAAGAATAAGATCATTAGTAATTGGGTACTTGACTGGGTAGCTTAAAAAATTCAAAACGTTTATACTTAAAACTAATGGCTAAAAATATTGTGGATTTCATTCATCATTAAAAAAAAATGCACATTTAGATTTTAATAATCGAATTAAAAATATTAAGTTATTGATTTGATTAGTCAATATTTATTAAAATGTGACGTCATAATTTACTATTTTCATACAAAAAAGCGTTTTTGACATTTCATAAAAAGTTGCTGATTTGACTAGTTGGAAAGTAGCCAATTCTACAAAACACCTAATAAAACACATTGTCGGCAACATTACCACTCCCTTTAGTTACACGTTGCACTTGGCTGATTATGTTTGTATAATCTGCGCTATTTTCCTACCCGATAAAGGTAATTTCACGGATGAAACACTGCTTTTCATTAGTTGCGTATATTTCAATCATTAGAAATAATTAGTAGGAAGTAGGTGTTAGATTGTCAGTTACATTACAATAGTGCGTAGAGAATTGTAAAACATTGAAAAACTACACTTTATTTTTAACACGTTTTTCCACGCTGGACTGGGAGTGATAAAAAAGCAAAGAATGTACATAACAAACAATTACAAACATGAAAACATCCTAATAATAATATTATAAAGGCGAAAGTTTGTGTGTGTGTGTGTGTATGTTTGTTACTTCTTCACGTCTAAACGGCTGAAGCGATTTTGATAAAATTTGGTATGGAGTTAGCTGGCACCCTAGATTAACACATACCTAGGCTACTTTTTACCCCGCGAAAATGCCTGATTCCCACGGGAAACCTCAGTAAGCCGCGGGTGAAACCGCGGGGCGGAAATCTAGTAGTCTAATAAATAGTACGACTAAATGCCAACCTGTCACTTCAGAAATATAACTACACTACTGTCATCCTCCATGGTAACCTTCAGGCGGTAGAAGAAGTATGCCCGGGAAGCTAGCTTCCAGTCCAACATTAAAAAAAAAAAAAGATAAAAATCCTTATGACAATTTTTATGGGGAATCCAAAATTATTTTTCTTTTCCTATAACTTTATATTGTAGGTATATTTAATATAGAATGTTCACAAGTGGGTCAATGGTTAATGTAGGTAAACAAAATCAACAGTTGGATGTTAGTTCTGATAACAAACAATATGTAAACTAATGTTTTGTTTGAGTAATAAGCTGTGCACCATAAGATAATATTATGGGACACATAGTTTGTAACAAGTTTTGAATTCAGAAGTTTTGCTCAAAGGTTGCTGCCCAGAAATTTTGCTACCTACTAACAATAAAGCAAAGGTGTAGGTAGGTATTGGTATCGATTCGTGATCTCTCCATACTAGTGTTGCTAGTTGTAAATATTTCTATATTTACTTCATTTATAGTTGAGTGAGTATTTTGTAAATACGCCAATGAATTGGCCTATATTAAAATTTTACAATAGCTTAAAGAACTTTAATACTTTCAGGACACTTTTAAGCACAGCTTTAAATTTTCTTAGTTGTGCAGAGTGTTTTGTTTGTTTACGTAACTCTAAGCTCAATCAAAATCAAAACAGCTTGCTGTGTTCCGTCGGTGCTTGAGAATGCCAGTGCCATTACATGCATCTGGGTTTGCTCGCGCCATCGTCGACTCTGTCACGGTCATTCCTGATCTTGTGTCTAGAGTCAAGAGCAAACTCATACCAAGTAAAAAAAAATGTACTAACACTTTCCGTACATTTTCTATTCTTCTATCGTCATTTTCTATTGACGAGGAACCTCCTACGTAAATTTTTTATCACTCGTAATCTCAAAGTAACGCGGAACTTTTAATCCAAACTACGCTCTTTGGTTTATTAAGCAGAATTACGACTGGCAACACAGCTTAAGCCTGTACCAACTTAAAACATGAAAAACTAACTGTGAAGTGATTTCGGCTGAAGGACTTGTTTCCACGCCAAAACTCTTTAAAAAAAAATGAGCGTTGTGTTAGACTTTGTTTGAGTTGCGATTGACTTTGACTTGAGCGATTGCGAGTAGTCGGGTGTGTTAGAATTGATTAAAACGTTACAACATGAGTGGATTGGAAACCTTTCTGTATTGTATTTTTTTTTTCATTTTTTACTTGGAGCAGAGATAAAAACCAAAATATTGCAGAACTAGCCAGAACAATGTTTTACGTGTTATAGATATCAACAGACTAACACAACATCCCTTCATGGCTACATGCAACGATTAGGTACATACATGGTGAAAGCTGAGAAAACCGCTTAACGTCCTTGTTACTTTACTCACCCTTAAGAAATATAAACATGATTTTATACTTGAAAAAAGGAAACCGTAGAAGCTAAAATACACGAGCCGGTTGGGTTTATTGGGGCAATGAGAAATATTACTTCGTCTAACTCAGTCGTCGGCAACGAATTTAGCCGGTTACCGGCTAATAGCACGTTTCCTTGCTTTATTTTCTGCACGTTAGGAACATTAAGTAATTTGTGTTTCCTTCCTTGCACTGCTTATAAGCAAACTATGGTTTGACTTAGTTAACAAGTTCATTGACTTTTGCTAATCGACTAGTAGGTAGGCTATAGGCACTATTAGAACTTTTTTACTCATATTTTGTTGGTAAAAACTAGGGAGAAAACATATTGCAGTAAGGCGTAAATGTGAGGAAATAGCAGACGCAAATAACTAGATATCCTCTGCCATGTTCCTGAAAACATGCTTAGAATGAGGCCTTGGCAAATCTGTGGAAAATTCAGTACTATTTCGCGATATGCCAATCACGATGGAACATAGCATAGAGAGCATAGTAACTTAGACGTGTTGATTGATCTTTATGAATATACCTATCACTTTCTGCATCCTAAACAATTCAAGACAACGGCTCCATCTAACCACTAGACTGGATGACTAAAGGCGACTAGAGGCGAGACAACGTCACATATCTCGTAGCTCTGAAGCTGGAGTAACTAATTTAATTTAGTTACCTCTTTAACTGGCTTTAGGGATGTTTATTAACTTGCTTTAAAAGGTTTTAAACTTTGGGTTAAACGAAACCCTTGGGGAGCAAAGTGCTTAATTAAGAAATAAATATACAAGATATAATTAGTAAGAAAGTTAATTTAGGACTATCACAAATATCTCAGTTGTTAGACTACTGCTTGCATCAAAGAAATAGTCATATTATAATTTCTTGCCCATCAATCTCCGGTACTTTGTTATATAAACCACGACAGAGGCCTATCTTTAGTGTAATTTAAAAAGAAACTGACACTAGGGTTTATTGGGTCATTCGATACGACAACCCAAACCACACAATGGCCTCGATTCACGCCGTCCAGTTACTAATTCTAATTCTTAGTAGCGCTGTCACTTTCTTGTATTTGACATAAGAACAGGATAGCAAATAAACACATGACATTGACATTCCTAATCTGACATAAGACTGCTTAAATTACGTAACATTAGCATGCTCTATGGTCATTCCTTATTTTAAGCGCCGTACATCAAATTAGGAATGTCAAAGTCACGTGTTTGTTTGCTCTCCTGTTCTTATGTCAAATTTAAGAAAGTGACAGCGCTACTAAGAATTAGAATTAGTAATAGTGCGTCCTGAATTAGCACCAATGGACGTAGATATAATCAAAATAGATCTTCAATTTTATGGAAACCAGTTGCAACCAGTTTAACTCTTGGACATCCCTAGTGAAATAATTTAGAAGCACTCCCAACTTCCTCAATTGAAAAAAACTTACAGCATTTAAGCTAGAAGCTGAAACCTCTGAAACCGGCAACGCCAACGACTGTGGAAGATTTATTTCGGTACGTCAAAGCTTTAAATGATCGTGGCCAAAAAAGGAACTAAAGCTGCCAACATGGCCGCCAATGGGCACAATTCGGCGTAAACCAGATTTAACAAAAATGAAACCATACCCGTCATTTTCCGTCTTGAGCAAACAGAAAAGGATGGCAGTATAGATAGATAGTAGTAATTCTGTCACTTCAAAAACTATGGATAGTTACGTCAAGTCGTGATGTGAACGGGTCCCGACTAAAATCCATTTAAAATTTTTGAACAAGTTCTATAAGACAGGATAAAGTATAATAAGTCCGTCTATACTGCCATCCTTTTCTACTCGTTCAAGACGAAAAATGACGGGTACGGTTTTATTTTAGTTAAATCTGGTTTACGCCGAGTCGTGGCCAATACATTAATGAGTCCCCCCTACATGCAGCGCCCTCGCCCACCTTCATTTAAACCCTTGTTGAACTGTAAAGTAAAATGTCTCCAAGTGAAAATTATAGACGAAATGGCGAAAACTATTTCTTGTTACTTTTAAGCGGTTAAAGTTTCAACTGCAGACGCAAAGGAAGTGAATTTATACGAAGTCACAGAATATATAATAGTACCTTGCAAAATTCACAAATAACACTAATTAGAGACCATGTCTAGAAATAATGACAACAAGCATACAGTTTCATTTCAAAACTACAAATGTGGGTAGAGTTGGTTAAAGAAATTTAAATTCGTCGTTGAAGCCAAATATACTTACTTACATTGTATCTCCCTAGGTAGGTACTAATCTGTTTGTATTGTATTTGTTTATTTTTTAATAAAATCTCTATCTTCTTTTTCTCTTAGCCTTCTTCCCATTATCTGGGGTCGGCCCTCCTTGTCTGCCTCTTCCTTATATCTCTATCTTGTGCTGTTTCGGCGTCTATATGTTGGATTCTTACAGGTCTATAATAAAATCTCTATGTAGCTTCAAAATATGCCTACTACCTAAGTGTAACTAAGTAATGTTTGATTACTTGACAACGGTGAAATGTCTGGATTTCAGTCAGTGGAACCCTAATTGCCCTGCTAAATTAGTCAAGGCCCTTCGTAAGCCATTTATATGGGAGTGCAAAGGCGTGAATTAATGCTTCGACTAATGGAGTGAAAGCAAGGTGAGTTTAGGGCTCAAGGTACCACTGTCAGTGTTGCCAAAGTTTTTTAAAAGATTTCGGAGTTTAGGTAGCAAGACGGTCCAAAGAAATTGATTAATTTTACAATAAGTAAGTAGTATACCTACATATTTCCACTACAAATGTTCTGTTTAAAAACGCTGTGTCCAGCCTTAGAAAATGATCGATATGATTGACAAAAACACTAATAAACTTCCATCATTTCCATTAAACACCTTTTGATTTTGTAGAGTCAAACTGTAAATATTTATATTTTAATTTCAGATTAATTATACATTTCATTTAAATGATGTATTTAATGGTGACATCATCTGGCAACACCGACCGCAGCGCTTAATAAAACGGGCGATAACATTTTTCTCCACTAATTGGGTGGGCCAGATGTTGGCGCCCGACGTGGGACCGCTTCTTTGTTATTCAAGCTTTGTATATTTCATGTGGCAACCCCGAGTAAAGACGTAGGTGTAGTTGGCAATTTATGACCGGATTTGTTGCTGTCTCGACAGCGGAGGAATGTGTGAATAAATGTAGTAGCAAACCGTGGAACTTATTGGAAGTTTCTCAAAGTTTATTTACATAAAAGCTTACCTTTTAGGCTCAACTTTGTCTGTGGATATTGCAGGATGTGTAAAACTTAATGTAATAGTAACTGTTACTGTGTTAGTTTAGTACCTAATAAATGGCAACACACTTTCTGCTATTTTTAAATAGATGAACTTCAGTCTAGTAACTAGGCAGTAGACTAGTAGACTTGGATAGACTAGACTACTTCGCTAAAACAAAATTTTGAAAAGATTCAAGTCTTAGATGTCCGTCGACATTTTGCTATTTTTTAACGCTTCCAAATAGGAACTCATCGAACACATCTTGATATTTCTGTTCACAAAACCCTTTTATAACGGTCGGTTTCACCAAACATATTGAATTTTTGTTGTCGGTTCGTATGGGTTCGTTCGTTTCATTGAAATTCCTAGCGACACCAGCGACTGAAAATAGAAGCGCACATTATTGCTTTTAAAAAATTCCTTCCACGTTCGTTTCTTCTAGAAAAATAAGTAAACATCCTTTAAATTCACTTAATATTTTTCTGGATTAAAAGTGTATAGTTGGTTAGGGAATGAATACCTACCAAGTAAATTTCAATTTTAAATAGTGTGTCTAGTCTTGCCAGAAATAACAGAGAGAGAGTGAGCGATAGAGTAAGGTTATCAAGACATCGTGAAAGCTTCCCGACTGACTATACCTATAGGAAACAGCAAGCTTCTAGTCACCGGACTTCTGCAAGAATCAGTGATTGTTGGATGATTGGCTACGCATTCTACAACGCATTTAAGGGAGGTTTTACCACAAGTGAAGCCGCGTTTTCATAACCTGAATTTTATTTAACATTATTTCGAAAAGATAAAAGAATATTGCTTACTTAGCGCAATTTTTCAAAGCCTTTCTGTTTTTGTCAATGTGTGGTGTGGTAGAAATAGAACATTAAATACAATTTTGTAATGCTCTTCAAACGCCTATTCTTTTATTTGATGTTTGATTGGATCTACTCCACGTTAATTCAAATGATCTTGAAAGCCTTGGGGTGAATTGGCTACTTTCCAACTAGTCAAATCAGCAACTTTTTATGAAATGTCAAAAACGCTTTTTTGTATGAAAATTGTAAATTATGACGTCACATTTTAGTAAATATTGACTAATCAAATCAATAACTTATATACTTTTAATTCGATTATTAAAATCTAAATGTGCATTTTTTTTTTTATTATGAATGAAATCCACAATATTTTTAGCCATAAGTTTTAAGTATAAACGTTTTGAATTTTTTAAGCTACCCAGTCAAGTACCCAATTTTCAATTTACCTTTATCACATTTTTTATTTTGAATATTATCTGATTCGAAAAGTGAAAAACGGGCAAAAAAATGGGTGTTGTGAAATTGAGGCAAAGCAATTTACAAGGAATTCTGACTCCAGGATCCATCGGGTTGTTCGTCTACCTACTCGAAAGGAAGAAAACATCAGAAGCTGGAACATAGCAAGCTGTTTGGCGCCGGACTCCGGTGAGAGGGTGGTCGCGAGCCAGGCGGCCGATTGCGGAGCCTACCACCGCTTTGTTGGGATCATTCAGCCCCACTTATTCACAGGCAAGCCTGTGTTGCCATTGCCAGGGGTGGACCACTAGGACGTAGATCCCATCCCACCCCAATACACTTTAATCAAGCCAATCTAAGTAGATAAACTTGTTTTCGCGAGCAACTCAGTTTCTTGCCTAAAATACTTGGAGTTTCCAAGTAAGTTCCAAGTCTATCTCGCTACCGGAAGCGCTAAGCACCTAAATTACGCTAAATATTGCGTGCAAATCCACCTAACTAATTTCGAAATAGGGTTACATGCATCATAGGCCAGTACATTAAATGCTAGAGATTTAATTAAATCATATTTATTATTGTTTTACTTTATTTATACGATCATGATATTTTACTGTTTGAAAAAAAATTATACATCAATCGAATACTGTTTATTGGGTTCTAAAAACTAGATTTGACTATGATCAAAACTATGTACCTTAGATACGGTTACATCAGTAAAAGTAGGATGACTTTATTTACTAGAAAGCTTATAATTTTTATCCGTCGCCCACTCTTCTACTATCATCATTATCGCTGTCATGTCACCGCACTACAGTTTATGTTTATGGTGATTCCTAAATAACCATTGTCGTTATTTGCATTTTGCTGGAATAGTCTTTCATCCATGTTTAATTAATGCAACCGATCCCTAACATTTATCTTCTAATTGCCTGGACTAACACGTTAATTGAACTAGGGTTAATAAATAACAAATTTATGTAACTACCGTGCGTTCGCCGGTTTCCTCAAGTAATTAATGAAAGCATGAGCTTAGTGTGTTATCGAGTCGATCTTGATTTGCAATGGCGTTTAGTGAATTACTGTTTTAGAACAGGATTTCCGAAAATGTTTTTAAAGGTTATTTTATTTAAAAAATTAGAGTTTGCATTTGTGAGGTGATTGGTTGACTATCTAGCAAGAGGCCTTAAACCCTGACACCATGGTTTATCGGGTCGTTGTTCGACTCGAAAATCCACTCGCTAAGAAGAAGAGGCAAGAGGCCAAGAGACATAACAATGTTTCTTCATTTCACAGTATGTCTCTATGTTGGTTAGGTATACTATGCTTGATACCAGGTGTAAGGAACAGCCGAACCTGATAAGGGTTGCTCAGTCAACGAAACTGAACAACTTTCACTAGAAAATTCTTTCAGGAGATGAATTTTTTTATGACTTTCCCATACAAAATTACCACTTTGCGCCTGGTTCAGACAATTTGCATGAAAAGCAAAAAGAAATCATTTCCTGAAAGAATTTCCTGGTGATAGTTGTTCAGTTTCCTTGACTAAGCAACTCCTATCAGGTTGCTGTCGGTACGCTGTATAATGCTGTATCCATCCATAGTTTAGTTTCGTAATTTTTAAACAAAGTCGCTGTATTCTTCTATAAATATTACAGGCCAAACAAAATGCAAGACATGATGCCCTACAAATCTCAATCAATCAGTGTTAAAACTGACGTGTTAAGCTAATCGACCATGACGACGTTCGAATCCGTTTTAATATACATACATAAATCAAGCCTTTATCCCTAATCGGGTAGGCAGAGCGTCAACGACCCAAACAAAGCTAGTTCCGCCACGTCTGACATATTTCGAGGGTTGTTTAAGATAGATCTGTTGTAAATTCCTGTAGTGACAGGTTGTCAGCCCATCGCCTAAATTACAATATACTGGAACCCTCAAATCCCTTAGCTAGTTTTTACAGCATGCCCGGGAGGAGATGCAGCTGGCACATTCTATGTTTTTCTATCGCTCCCAGTCCAGCATGGAAGTAGTTTAATATTCCGTCCGGTATCGGTGTTTACGAACAGAAATAAATCAATTCACTGTATATTACTGCCTCTGTGGTCTAGTGGTTAGGCCTTGGGCTCTGGAGATCGTGAGTTTGATTCCCAAGGGAACACAAAATTACCAATTTATCTGCCTAAGGCTCGTATTTATAAAGCGATCTCAATATTAAAAGCAATATTAAGTATGGATTTGACAGGTCGTTTTGTACTAAAATGACATTTCTGATACGAACTCAAACTAGCTGTCACTCTTGAGTGCTGTTTATAAATACGGGGCTAGGTGTCGTCGTCTGACAGGTTGCTGTTTGTGATAGTGGTCGATAGAGATATTGAATCCATTTCAGAGACCTATTACTATTAGGCGGTAAAAAAATTTGGCACCAGAGTACATAGGGTCGTTCGTCGACTTAACAACTCGAAAGAAGCACAAAACATTCTGATTCAGCAGAAAATTCTAAATATGCGTATCGAAATTCACAACCGAAGCGAATAGTGCAAATCTTGAGAAAATTGCGAAACCACAAGCGTTTTTATCATACCTAGCATAACTACTTACAAGATATTAATAGGCACAAAAATGTTTACTGAGTTTTTGCTGTTTAATTCAACCTGGGCAGGCTAGCTAGATATAAGGAAGATAGAATAAGCTTATACAGAAAACGCTTATTGAAAAAAATTACCTTTTTTACTTTGTAGCCTTTGAATGGTCAAGAAATGTTCTGGTAGAAAAATCTATCAGTTGCATGCACGAACATACCAGAGTATACATACCATACCTTAGGTTGGTATAGGTACCTATAATAGAATGTTCAATGAAACCGAACTAACTAGAAGAAACCTAATTGAAGGTGAACTAGATTCGGGTAAAGAATTTCAGAATCCAGCCAGTTATAATAATTGTGTTAAATCGGTTACGTTTTCGACAAATCCTGAAAGGTAACAACACTATTATCGAATTAACTACACGTAATCTCACTGAAGCGAGCAACAAGCATTTTTTTTTGTTTATCCGGGTAATTTGTTGCCGTCTTTATGTCTCCTTTCTTTTGTCGTTTAATGCGGTTACCTCGTATTTTTATATACTGGGTGTAAATTACATTTATACTCGTAAAGTGGAGTCTAAAGATCCAACTGAACATATTTTCTGGGCAGTTCGTGAACCACAAAACAGGCCTTTTCTGAAACTAAGCTGAAAACATGAATTTAGGGTGCTGTGTGGTTTTAAGGTGCCTTTAAAATTATGGAGAAACCTAAGTATTTCTAAATGTCCGGATAGAAACGTTTTACGTGGACAAGTACCTTAAAGAAAGGTCAGGTCAAGAGTACCCTAAACCGACGAGCGTGTATGAAAAGTTTAATGAACGTGGATGAAGCGAAAGAAGTATGTAAAGATCGTAGCAAGTGGAAAGATGTGGTCTCTGCCTACCCCTCCGGGAAAGAGGCGTGATTATATGCATGTATGTAAATGGGAATTTTTTATTGTGTTCCTTAACATCCCGTATAAGCAATCACCTTTTCTCGGATCACACATAACAAATGGACTTGCAAACAAAGGAAATGTACTGCTGTTGATTTTCCCTTTATTTCCCTCCCGGTGACCGGATTGACTTCCCGGCCGACAACGCCGGCGCGTTCTTTGATGATTATTTACCCAATTTAACCGCCAAAAAATATCATTCTGATGCTAATAAATACCAATAACGAAATTTCCCCCCAATGGTCAAAAAGAAATTCTCCAAGAAAAATTCTCAAACTTCATCCATATTAATAGGTGGGCATTCCTTCTAATCCAATTATTTGGATCGTTCTGCTTATTTCTTTCTCGGAAATAATTCACGGCGTGTGTGCACTGTAAATGGCTAATAACAGCGGTATTATGGCCGAGGAAGCAGACGAAGGGCGATTTCTATTAACATTGCTGTAACCTTTTACGGCCTAGCTAATGTTACCACTAGCCGGGCGGTGCTCATTTTCGTACGCAATTAGTGCTGCAAGCAAATTGTTATTAAGCTTTATGCTGGGAGCATGCCTGCGAGTAACAAGCCAAAATTTGTGTTTGGTTAGCGAAGCGGAAGTCTGACTCTCATTAGGAATAGCGAGTAGCTCATTTTCTATAGCCATTCCCAAAATACACGATAGAGAAGACAAACACAAATACTCCCCAAACTCTGAAGGACGAGAAAGGATACAGGAAGATACAGATAATAGCGGCAAATAGCAAGACAGGATCCAAAGAATGTGATAAGATCCCATTCGGTCTCATAGCCCTGAACTGAAATCGATTTCACGAACATCCTCGAAAAAAAGACACAAACCGAGACGATTTTCTTGAACCTGTTATCCTGAATTCAATCCAATCTGTATGCCCTTTCAGCTCGCGAGAGAAAGTATTTTTATCGTACCTCCGAGAGCAGATTAAAATTGCACGAAATGGGAGGAATTTTCATAATTACTAGGTGCGCGTTATCGGCACGTTTTATGTGATGTTATATGACCCTGAATTGGCAATAGCTACGAATTTGCAATATAAGCAACAATAGTGCATGAAAAGTAAAACTGTAGCCATAAAATAAAATCTGCGTACAGAGCGTAATACTTAGTAGGTATTTTTTTTTTTATATAGGGTTTTACGGCTTGGCAGTCAATGTTGTAATTTTGAAAGAAAGTTTTGTGGCGTGTCTTATCTACGATCAAGCTTTGAAGTAATGTTTTTTTAACGAAAGTACGGTAGGAGCAGAATTTTTGAATAATAAATTACGGCGAGACTCGTGACAACACTGTTTAAATATCATTAGTAAAAGACAAAAACAGGTTGACATACATACCTACATACATAAAATCACGCCTGTATCCCTAATGGGGTAGGCAGAGCAAAAACGACCTAAACATAGGTTGTTCCGCCACGTCTGACAAGTTTCGAGGGCTAATACAGATGATGATTATGTAGGTATATTGCTATAGTGACGGACGGGTTGTCAGCCCATCGCCTAAATTGCAATACACTTAAACCCTCGATTCCCTTAGCCGATTTATACAGCATGCACGGGAGGAGCTGCAGCTGGCACATTCTACGTTTTTCAAACAGGTTGAAAAATACGATAATACCATTAATGTGACTATGGCAAACAAAAAGCTGGTCAATGACTTCAATTCTATTACGTCAGGATAAGGCGAGGTCAAAGCAATGGTAAAAGAGTGTCCTGTCAAGCGGGCTCTTGACCCTGACAATGGAAGACGGCGAAAGACCACGTAAGTAACTATTATAGCGCGTTTTGCACACAATGCTCATACTAAACGGTGTGCCGTAATCACAGAGCCGACGAATTAGCATCGCACGCTTGGTTGGGTCGTGTGAGCCAACGAGCAAAGTTAACTATCCGAGGAGTTTGAAACAGTAATCATTGCAACCTATAAACGTTAGTGTGATAGCCAACTATTGCGTTGGAAGTCCATACGCGAGGTTTTTTGCGTTGCAATTTTTTTGAGACTGCTGTAAATTCCTTGTTACCTATCCTTCATCATCAGAGACATAGGGCTCGAAGATTACCACTGTTCTCGATCTTGCGCGGTGACTTCTAGATCTTTCCAGAACTATTATATTATGAACATTATTACGAATAGCTTTGGATACCTAGTTAAACATTCTATTCACTCCTTCAGTCCCCTAATCATTTCGCGTAAACCCTATACCACAACCAATTTCATCTCAATCTGCAATATCTATGAAAAGGTGATTTTCATTCAGGATAAGCTTTCAAAATCCTCCTGAATCAGTTTCGAAAACCGCTTACACTTTATCAATTTAATTGGATTTCTCAAGAACGTTTAGAAACAAGTAACTTTTTTCATAACATCGTTGTTGGAACTTATCTCCGCGCAACAAAACCGCTCTGTTGAGAGATTTCCACGCGTGCAGTGTACACAAAAGTTCAGCTGGAAAATAGGCCAGCATCGCGGCTGACTACGTTAGCACGAGCCTGTTCCAGTTTAAGCATTTTTTTAAATTCACTTAAGTACCACCCGCCATAGTGTTGCGTTGTTCTCGTTTAAATTGATCCGGCTCGAAGGACCAAAACGTTGTGTTTAATAGGCTATCGCTAGACAATCAATAGCTTTTAGTATCTTGAAACTGAAGTGTAGTTTTAATGACCGGCTCGAAGGACTAAGACCAAGTGTTTCAATGATGGACTGATGTTAAGTTAAGATAGACCACGGTGTATGTTTATTAGCTGATTGACAGCTCGAAGGACCATGAAGTAGTTGCCGCTGACAGAATGATTGACTCGATGAAGATTCGTATTTCCGCGTTGAGGGAAATACGGACTGTTTAGAAGAGTGAATCGTTTAGTTTAGACAACTCTTCCATTAGCCTCTTTTAAAGGTTTGAAGCATTTTAAAAATGATGAAGTCATCTTGTAGGTATGTTGTTTTTTTTCGATTGCAGTGAAGCACAATAATTAAAGCAATATTTAAACAGGTATTATTGATGTTTGTAAAGAAAACTAGGAACACTTTCAATACCTAATGCAAGTAATCAGTAGAAATTATTCATGCCCTATACTAAAACAGTCGAAAGAGAAACTGTTGCATGCATCAACAGGACATAATTTCAATATTTATTATCATCAATGTATAATGGTGAAATTAAAAATGTACACGTACCAACTGTGATTGAATGCGGCGCGCTTATGGCTTGCTGGCTTACTTTTAAGGCAAGTCGAACGCACAAGGAATAATTATTATGAAAGTCCAGTTACCGACAGCGTAACTCGGCAGCCTGTAGAGCCAATTCGCCTTATTTATAAGAGAAATCAGACGAGGAAGTGAACAAAAATAGAGTGGGAAACGTACCTTTTAAGCGTTCTTCATACGCCGCTCAAATAAATCCAGTCACAGTGGAAAACAAAAAAACACAAACACACAACACAAAATAATTAGAACTCAAAACTGGGTGGTTCTGAAAGATGAGGCACACACATTCTTTGCCGTTGTTTCTGGGATAAAATAACGAAAAACTTGCACAATATTTGACCAGATGGGATTATTTTGGTTGACGCGCGAAGGGCAACGAACGTGTTATAGGTGGTTTCGACACGCGCGACTCGCGGGCTCGGAATCACGACACTGCCGGAACCATTTGTTTGGTTGTTGCGCGACTGCTCTAGCACGCGGACGAGGTCGTATTTCACCTTCTCTTTCTAGTGGATTGTGGTCGGCAGTGGCATCTATTGGAAGATGGAGGAAATGTTTTGTAGAGTAGCGAGTTGAGAGAATGGTGGACTGGGAGGATCTTCTTCGGCGGTAGCTTAAAATGTTCTTGTTTCGTCTAGTCTATACAGGGTGTAACAGAAAGGGTATATGCATCGAGAAATGTGTGAATCTACCCATGAAACTAAACAACTTTCCCTAAGAAACATAGGTCGAAATACGAAAAAAAAACTGACTTCCCATACTAAATACGCTATCAGCTGATGCATTTAGTATGAAAGGTCACGATATGAAAGGTAGATTCACACATTTCTCGATGCATATACCCTTTCTGTTACACGTTGTATATCTCACAATCCAAGTAGGATTAGAATCTTTTGATTTCATGTGGTTTTGGGGAATGGGTGTTTTGATGGAGGGTTAGGTGGTGGGGTCAGGGTCACGGCGGCCCACGTCTGTTTGGAGTATGTCGAAGAAGAAGACTGCGGTTTAAAAAATAACGGTCACCATTGTCAGCGGTATATAAGAAAAATTACCGTGCTCTCTACCTTCAACGCTAAAAAACTTTAAAGTAAAAATAACACCCTGTAAAATACAGTGGCGCTGAATGTTTCATTACTGCCTGTTTCTACTTGGGAGTATGTTGGGAGCCTAGATGGCGCCACAGATGTCTTATCACAGATGTCTTATTAATTATTTTAAAAAATGACTTACCAAATGTTACCAACTTAATAATTTGAATTGATAATTTTTCTTTTGTCACTTATTTTTTAAAAAATTGGTATTTCATGTAATTTGCACTCGATTTTGTTATTCTCTTGATCTTGAGGACCATCAACCACAAAGCAAATATCAACAGTGAAAATGCTTTTATCGAAAATATTTCAAATATTTATTCTCAAAAAAGAAATCTTAATTATTTACACTTAAAATAACTTAAAACACCATTTAACGTAGAGAAATCTTACAAGTTAATTCCGATTCTGTCTGTTCCGCTGTTACTTTTATCAGGTTACTTGATGATATGACATTTTTTGGTTGGTAACCGCTGTTGATCCAACTATCTAGAATTTCTGTACTAGGTAACATAGTTCGTAGTGTATTTCTAATGTATATATAAGCCTGTGGTGAATACTTATAGATACTTAACGCAAAATTCTTTAAATCATCTGTATGTTTTGTTGGCATTGCCATTACTAACCCACTAGTATCTTCCTTGATTTTATCCTGTAAAGATAATAAAATCCTTGCTTTTCTTTTTCTTTTTTGATTCAAAACATCTTTCTTCATTTCAATTATGTGGTTTAAGCGTTTAAGGAATCTTGTCTGTCTATTCTGCACTTTGATGTTGTATTTTAACTTTTCTCTTAGGCCTATGATTTGACGTTGCATCATTTGTACTTCAGTGAATAGTTTTAAAGTTTGTTCGTGGTCTACGGATGATCTTTTGGGATGACTGTGTCCGTTGACTGTGTGTTTTGGTTCTGCCTCATTGTCACCTTCATAATCTGTATCTCCTTCTGTTCCATAGTATTCTTCGTCATTATCTAATGTATCCTCTTCAATGTATTCTACCTGTAATGTTTATTTTGTTATTAAAATAATCTACATGAAGTAGGATTTACGGCACCATCAAAGCTGGCAATAGTGTTTTGAAATACATTACTTCAATTATACTTTACTCAACAAATTTCAGGATACATATCATGTAATTTTGAATCAGATACCATACCATTTTTACCTATTTTCTAGAGGATAGCTGTTGTTTGTTAATATGGTCAGCAAATTTTTTACTCCTTTAAAACAGAATCATATTAGTTCTTACCTCCAAAACATGTTTTGGTAACTTGAGTGACGGAACAGCCTTGTCAATGAGCACCATTTGGTTATCGTCATCACACATGAAGCAGTCTACGGAGAAATGCTGTATGCAGATCAGGGAATAATCTGTTGGTGTCCAGTTGTTTCTACCAGTTAGATTTGTCCAAATCTCTCGTAAATGGGGATCCTCTGGGAACCTTTAAGTAAAAATATGGTAACACATTGCATTAACCTCATTGTCATAACTTTTATGATACAGTTGTTTTATCTCATGATTGCAGTTTGATCCAACTTGATCTTGAACTATAATGAACATTGATAATTGATAATATCATATAGGATTGTTTAATACAAGACACAACATTTTGGTAGGTATTTGTTAACTCCATCATTTTTACTTCCATGTTGGACTGGGATTGATAGAAAAACAGAATGTACCAGCCGCATCTCCTCCCGGGCATGCTGTAAAAAACAGCTAAGAGATTTGAGGGTTTCAGTATTGTAATTTAGGTTTTGGTCTGACAACCTGTTGCTATAGGAATATACAGATCTATCTGGTATAACCCTTTAAACTTGACGTGGAGGAACAATCTCTGTTTAGGTCATTTACACTTTGCCTACCCCATTAGGGATAAAGGTGTGATTATAATGTATGTATTCTTTTTATATTTCAGTTCTGCATGTTTTAGGAAAAGCTTATATGCATGTGAGTGCTGTGATTCATGAAAACTCATTCTATTCATTATGTTTGCTCACCTAAAGAATTCCTCGGAACTTAAGCTTTTGAAATCATCACATCCCAACACTGCACATGTTTGCTTAATCTCTGTATCCTCTTCGGCATTCTGTTTTAGTTCTGGTGCTACCATAGCTGCAAATAATGCCATGTGTTGGTACATATTTAGAGAACTTAAAACTATCAAAAGGTATTTTTAAATGTTTCCAAAGAAGATCAATGAGTGGAAGAGATCACACGCTGTCCTGAAGATGATTCTCAGAGAAAACAGTAAGTTCTATTATTATTATTCCTTTGACAAAACATACCTACCTAGTGGAGCATCTGGGAATGGGAACGATGTTTGTATAAAACAAATAATTAAACAGAATTCTCCTACCTATTGGCGTAGATTTCATCGGTCTCTCAATAAATTCTGTACCATTTTCTTTCATTTTTAGGGTGGATAGATTGAAATTCATCGATATACTGTACTGTTGGAAAAACCGCTAAACTAGGCGGCAGCGCCAAGCTCCTCAGTTTTGTAGGTTACTACAAATCTGGCCTTTGATCAAGCTACAATTAAATTAAGAAGAAAATGCTTTAAAACACTTTAGCTGTTACACACAAATCTGTGGTATATTTGCAGCTGAATTATCATTATTAAATTAAATAAATCAAAAATTACAACAATCATTCGCTTCGCGTGCACTTTCGTTCATTCAATAGTCTACTTTGTTAATGGTCATTCGGTCATACAGCTTCCCATTCACGAATTTCGATAGATTACCGGTTTTTATATTTGAACATTTTGAACGCAGCTGCAAGGTTATTGCATGATTCTTTATTTTCATTCGGTCGTTCGACGTCCAAGCCATATTAAAAAAAAAAAAACACTGTCCGATCCGTCCGTCCGTCCGTCATACGTAATTTTTGACGAGGCCTTTGTTGCTATAATTTTATGTTATTGGATTTGCAGCTAAAATGGTTGATCCGATATTCGATTACCAGTTCAGGTTGATTCTAATCGGTGACAGTACGGTGGGCAAGAGTTCACTGCTGAAATACTTCACAGATGGCAAATTCGCCGAGGTGAGTTTTGGTCATTGTTTTCGTGTTTTCTGATAGCTATTTTGTTGGTTACATTTACGAATTGCGCGTTAATTTTTAGCTGTCGGACCCTACTGTTGGTGTGGACTTTTTTGCGAGGATCATAGAAGTTCAAGATGGAACGAGAATAAAGTTGCAGCTATGGGATACAGCAGGGCAGGAGAGATTTAGATCCATCACAAAATCATACTATAGAAACTCAGTTGGTGCGTTATTAGTGTACGATGTGTGTAACAGAGCGAGCTTTGAGCACATACCACTGTGGATGATGGAGGCTAAAAGGCACATTGAGCCCCATAGGCCAGTCTTTGCCTTAGTGGGTTGTAAGGTTGACCTTGTCTCAGATAACAAAAACGGAGCCAGGCGAGAAGTGTCTTGCGAAGAAGCCAGGATGTTCGCAGAGGAAAATGGTAATTATTTCTGTAATTTATTTGAAGACTTATTAGTTCCTCAAGATTGTACCTTTAACACACCTATTGTTGCATTCAAACATTATTTTTCTGTTGCTAACTTTCCATTGTGAATTTAACATTACATTATATATTTTATTTTATTTACTTTACTTACAATTTGCTGTTCAAAGTTTGTGAGTAAAATGCAGCAAGTAGATATGTATGTACTTGGTGTGTATGTACTTGGATTGGTAGCAGGATGAAACAGCATTTTATCTGCCTGAGTCTGCCATGTGTCTACTATCAGTTACATTATCATGTGCCCTATGATTCAATTAGCCTGATTGCCCTTAACTGGTCATTGAACATAAACTCAATGCAAGATATAACATATATTGTTTTTGTGTGCTACATTTGATTGGGTACTATAACAATAATTATATTGCAAGTAAACATGTCAACCATATTTTGGCTAAAATATGACCTTAAATCTAATTATAGCAATGCACTTTGTCCTCTAACACAAGTGCTTTGGTTGAATGTTATTCATAACATAAAACACATATCATACCTACTTGTAGGTATTGTACTGAAATAATGGCTGGCAGTATTAATAAATCATGTTTAACCTGAATTAAATATACTGGTGATCTGTAACACAGGCTCACGCTTATCACAGACACCAGTCTCTCACCAGCAACTTTCACCTTTCAACTTGTTGTTTCAACTGTTATGTACCATGTGTGAGAGATAAAAAACATATTTATTATTATTTTTATTATTAGTATCCTACGCTAACCTTGTAAGACCAAAGGTTATTAGAGAGTATGTTGCAATTAACGCCACTGCAGTACCTTTAAAGGGACCAAAAAAATTCCATTCATTCAAATTTAAATATCGGCGCCTGGAAAAATATTAATTAATAATAAATAATTTTTCGAAAACACTCCAAATCATCA
>JARACY010001134.1:0-65423 GCA_029255725.1 Scrobipalpa atriplicella | reverse complement strand
AGTCTTAGGTCCGTGGCCGTGACTTCTTTCTCTCTTTGTTGGGTATGCATTGTCAAATGTAATGAAGGGTAGGTATGCAGTGAAAATATCGGTTGGGCAGATATTTTAATGAGGAATTTAAATATCTATTCTGGCGCTCTCTACAAAAAACTCATTTTCTTTCTATGTTTCAACAGATGGCGCTAGTTGGTTTCTAAAACGCAACTCTGCTCTGGATGACGCGGATAGACCATTTTACTTTTCCTCTTGCTTTGCCTCTGTTTGCATACAATTTGTGTATGACCAGAGGTCAAAACTCTGGATGACGCGAGTTTAATTTTTTTTACCCATGCCAAAAAGTGCACAACGCCGCTAAAGAAGTTCGCACTTCAAAAACAAAAATTCACCATGCGAATTTGTCAAAACAAATCCACATTTCCAATTCCATTACGATACACCCGATGAGTTCCCAATCCAATACTAGTTTCTTTTAGCATCTCCAGTCCTTTGGGGGAGTCAGACGAGAATTGGAAATGAATAGTGGGACTCAAATCGCAATGTAACAGGATCCGATGAAACTGTAGAAATCGCAAAGGCACTACCGCAGAGTAAATTCAAAATGGATATTGGCTGAGTTGTTGGTACTTACTCGTATGTCAGAAAAAAAAAAAGTAAAAGAGAAGATGAAATAAATAGGGCATGTTGTAACATCTACGTCGATTCGAAAACCTAATCGTTAAGAAGAAGCAGTTTCATCCCGATCCGTGGTTGAAGAGTGATAGAGCTAAACAAATACCAAGCATCCAAATATTCAAAGATCTGAACATCCGAAATACTGCTAAATTTATAGGACAAAAAATTATCGACTTCAAAAAACTTCATTTTTTCAGTTTTGTTCACCGAGCAAATACCTTTAAGTTTATAAACTTAAGTGTAGTTTTTGTCTTATTCCAGGGCCTAATTTACCAAAATTCACCCAGATTAGTCTAGTGGATGAAGCGTCATCTAAATACGCAAATATCCAATAATCCAAATATTAAAAAAGAGATTGTTGCCGTATTTATAAAATTTATAGGATTATTAGTTCTAATCAACAACATCAAATTTTTGCTAACAATACAGCTGAAGCAGCAATATTGGCGGCATAAAACCCCCAGTCAAACGGCAATATTGTCGACAATGCACCATTGTCAGTGCTAAGAGTCTCGCACGCGGGAACCTTGAGTCTTGGCTTACAAGTGCAAGTCATGGACTGAGCGATAGAAAAACAATGAATGTTCCAGGTGGCTTCTCTTTTCGGGCTTGCTGTGGAAACCAATAGAGTAGAGGGTGACGATGATAATGCGTGTCACTATAACAATATCCTAAAAGGCAATATTGTCATGCACCATTTGTCAGTGCTAAGAGCTAAGAGTCTCGCACGCGAGAACCTTGAGTACTGGCTTACTGGTGCAGGTCATGGACTGAGCAATAGAAAATCAAAGAATGTTCCAGGCTGCTTATCTTTCCGGGCATTCTGTTAAAACCAATTAGGTATAGAGGGTGACGATGATAATGCCACTGTATCAATATCTCAAACGGCCATATTGTTGACAGAGCAACATTGGCAGCGCTTCTGTGGTCTAGTGGTATGAGCCACGAGCTCCCAGGAATTATACCTAAGACCTCCGGATCGAAAACCTTTAGTTTTAAGTACTAAATTAGAGGAATCATGCAAGCACAAGTGTATTTGCGAATCTGTTTCCGGAAATTACCACTTGACTTGTTTGAAATAGACTGAAATTTATCTACAGGCTAGACTGAAGTTTTCAACTTAGAACACACAGTTTCTTGACGACAGCCAAGTTGCCTCGAATCCCCGAGTTAATTCAGAGCATATTGTCCTCAGTAGAGACCGCCTCTTCCAATCCGTTGAGAATAGGAGCGGCTCATGACAATAAATTTATAAAAGATCTCCCAACGTGTCTCTAAGTGGAAACCTATTACGATTTCGCGAGTAATATTGTTGAAGAGCGGACGAGTACCAAGTTGAGGTAATGGAGAAAAAAGTTAATATACAGTTTGTTTTTGAGTTTCTAAAGCATTTTGACTGAAAACTTCATATGGACATAACTCCATTAAAATCAAGGTTTATAGCTACCTTAGTAAAAGTTTTGTGATAGAGCTGAAAAATGGCTTCGAAATTATAAAGCAAAAGCTCGAAGGATTTTCAGATTGGAATGTAGACGCGTTGTTACTCCAGCGCCTTAAATGCGATACACTATTTTTGAAGTGAGAACTTCTTTAGCGGCGTTGTGTCAGGATCGTATTTTTGAACCGTTCGAATAGAACACTGAAATGAAAACGATTTTTCGAGCGGTTCAAAAATTCATGAAAAGAAAACACAACGTTACCGGGTTTTAAAAACCTACTAGCGCCATCTGTTGAAACATGGAAAGAAAATGAGTACTATTATAATTATTCAGGTAAGGTTTCAATCGAGTCTACCGGTTTTCACTTCTGCCGGCACTCCTGGAGCGCAACCCGTAATTTTTTATATAGGCCTTGCATCATTTTCTGGAAATAGAAGCATCAGATACACTTTAATATTTATTTTTCATCACTCCCAGTCCATCATGGAAGATTTTATGAGACTGCAGTATAACGCCTAAGGCAGATACAACCCTAAAATATCCGTATCACCCTGATGCTTTTAAACCTTTACAAACCCAAGGTTTGTCCCTGAATATTCATTCAGGGTTGCCAACATAAATATGGAATACACTTAGCAGGATCTGTAAGAGTGAGTATTATTAGAAGCATTTGCATCGCTGTGAAATATTTAGAGTGCTGTCCGGTTAATGCCCAAGTCAGTTTACTAAGTGGAACTTCCCATATAATCACACTTGTATCCCTTACGGGAAAGGTAGAATGTCAATGGCTTACTTATCTGAAGGAAAAGTTATTATTTGATCATCAAAATTTTATTTGTCCAAGAATTATTTCCGCCGCGCCGAGGGTGTTTTCAGCTGTTTTCAGGTGAAATTGTACATTCCTGTAATTAACTAATGATGAGTTGTTAGCCAGTGTAGTTTGCCTATCGGATCAATCTCCTTCTCCCTAGTGATATTTATAATAACGACATTTCTATGACGGTCAAGAAAAAGAGATTTCTATGCTGTTTTTAGGGTTCCGTACCCAAATGGATAAAAAAACGGGACCATTACTATTTTTTTACTATCTTTACCACTGATTTGAGAGGTCGTTTTACTCTTCTGTGATCTTTACTATGGATTAAAGGCTATCAAATCAATGTGACCTATATATATCAGCTCATTATCTCCTTAACTTATATCTATAACTTTACTATTTCTAGTCTAGTATCGCCTGTTCAAATCTTTTTTTTCTATATTATATTAATAATTCTAGGAAATGGTTCTATGTGTATAAAATGTACCTCCTGTTTCACTATTTGGGTTTATTAAATAGAAAAGCAGCTGGTACATTTTGTATTGGTAAAATTCCAGATATAAGTTAAGGAGATAATGAGCTGATATATATAGGTCACATTGATTTGATAGCCTTTAATCCATAGTAAAGATCACAGAAGAGTAAAACGACCTCTCAAATCAGTGGTAAAGATAGTAAAAAAATAGTAATGGTCCCGTTTTTTTATCCATTTGGGTACGGAACCCTAAAAACAGCATAGAAATCTCTTTTTCTTGACCGTCATAGAAATGTCGTTATTATAAATATCACTAGGGAGAAGGAGATTGATCCGATAGGCAAACTACACTGGCTAACAACTCATCATTAGTTAATTACAGGAATGTACAATTTCACCTGAAAACAGCTGAAAACACCCTCGGCGCGGCGGAAATAATTCTTGGACAAATAAAATTTTGATGATCAAATAATAACTTTTCCTTCAGATAAGTAAGCCATTGACATTCTACCTTTCCCGTAAGGGATACAAGTGTGATTATATGGGAAGTTCCACTTAGTAAACTGACTTGGGCATTAACCGGACAGCACTCTAAATATTTCACAGCGATGCAAATGCTTCTAATAATACTCACTCTTACAGATCCTGCTAAGTGTATTCCATATTTATGTTGGCAACCCTGAATGAATATTCAGGGACAAACCTTGGGTTTGTAAAGGTTTAAAAGCATCAGGGTGATACGGATATTTTAGGGTTGTATCTGCCTTAGGCGTTATACTGCAGTCTCATAAAATCTTCCATGATGGACTGGGAGTGATGAAAAATAAATATTAAAGTGTATCTGATGCTTCTATTTCCAGAAATGATGCAAGGCCTATATAAAAAATTACGGGTTGCGCTCCAGGAGTGCCGGCAGAAGTGAAAACCGGTAGACTCGATTGAAACCTTACCTGAATAATTATAATAGTACTCATTTTCTTTCCATGTTTCAACAGATGGCGCTAGTAGGTTTTTAAAACCCGGTAACGTTGTGTTTTCTTTTCATGAATTTTTGAACCGCTCGAAAAATCGTTTTCATTTCAGTGTTCTATTCGAACGGTTCAAAAATACGATCCTGACACAACGCCGCTAAAGAAGTTCTCACTTCAAAAATAGTGTATCGCATTTAAGGCGCTGGAGTAACAACGCGTCTACATTCCAATCTGAAAATCCTTCGAGCTTTTGCTTTATAATTTCGAAGCCATTTTTCAGCTCTATCACAAAACTTTTACTAAGGTAGCTATAAACCTTGATTTTAATGGAGTTATGTCCATATGAAGTTTTCAGTCAAAATGCTTTAGAAACTCAAAAACAAACTGTATATTAACTTTTTTCTCCATTACCTCAACTTGGTACTCGTCCGCTCTTCAACAATATTACTCGCGAAATCGTAATAGGTTTCCACTTAGAGACACGTTGGGAGATCTTTTATAAATTTTATTGTCATGAGCCGCTCCTATTCTCAACGGATTGGAAGAGGCGGTCTCTACTGAGGACAATATGCTCTGAATTAACTCGGGGATTCGAGGCAACTTGGCTGTCGTCAAGAAACTGTGTGTTCTAAGTTGAAAACTTCAGTCTAGCCTGTAGATAAATTTCAGTCTATTTCAAACAAGTCAAGTGGTAATTTCCGGAAACAGATTCGCAAATACACTTGTGCTTGCATGATTCCTCTAATTTAGTACTTAAAACTAAAGGTTTTCGATCCGGAGGTCTTAGGTATAATTCCTGGGAGCTCGTGGCTCATACCACTAGACCACAGAAGCGCTGCCAATGTTGCTCTGTCAACAATATGGCCGTTTGAGATATTGATACAGTGGCATTATCATCGTCACCCTCTATACCTAATTGGTTTTAACAGAATGCCCGGAAAGATAAGCAGCCTGGAACATTCTTTGATTTTCTATTGCTCAGTCCATGACCTGCACCAGTAAGCCAGTACTCAAGGTTCTCGCGTGCGAGACTCTTAGCTCTTAGCACTGACAAATGGTGCATGACAATATTGCCTTTTAGGATATTGTTATAGTGACACGCATTATCATCGTCACCCTCTACTCTATTGGTTTCCACAGCAAGCCCGAAAAGAGAAGCCACCTGGAACATTCATTGTTTTTCTATCGCTCAGTCCATGACTTGCACTTGTAAGCCAAGACTCAAGGTTCCCGCGTGCGAGACTCTTAGCACTGACAATGGTGCATTGTCGACAATATTGCCGTTTGACTGGGGGTTTTATGCCGCCAATATTGCTGCTTCAGCTGTATTGTTAGCAAAAATTTGATGTTGTTGATTAGAACTAATAATCCTATAAATTTTATAAATACGGCAACAATCTCTTTTTTAATATTTGGATTATTGGATATTTGCGTATTTAGATGACGCTTCATCCACTAGACTAATCTGGGTGAATTTTGGTAAATTAGGCCCTGGAATAAGACAAAAACTACACTTAAGTTTATAAACTTAAAGGTATTTGCTCGGTGAACAAAACTGAAAAAATGAAGTTTTTTGAAGTCGATAATTTTTTGTCCTATAAATTTAGCAGTATTTCGGATGTTCAGATCTTTGAATATTTGGATGCTTGGTATTTGTTTAGCTCTATCACTCTTCAACCACGGATCGGGATGAAACTGCTTCTTCTTAACGATTAGGTTTTCGAATCGACGTAGATGTTACAACATGCCCTATTTATTTCATCTTCTCTTTTACTTTTTTTTTTTCTGACATACGAGTAAGTACCAACAACTCAGCCAATATCCATTTTGAATTTACTCTGCGGTAGTGCCTTTGCGATTTCTACAGTTTCATCGGATCCTGTTACATTGCGATTTGAGTCCCACTATTCATTTCCAATTCTCGTCTGACTCCCCCAAAGGACTGGAGATGCTAAAAGAAACTAGTATTGGATTGGGAACTCATCGGGTGTATCGTAATGGAATTGGAAATGTGGATTTGTTTTGACAAATTCGCATGGTGAATTTTTGTTTTTTGAAGTGCGAACTTCTTTAGCGGCGTTGTGCACTTTTTGGCATGGGTAAAAAAAATTAAACTCGCGTCATCCAGAGTTTTGACCTCTGGTCATACACAAATTGTATGCAAACAGAGGCAAAGCAAGAGGAAAAGTAAAATGGTCTATCCGCGTCATCCAGAGCAGAGTTGCGTTTTAGAAACCAACTAGCGCCATCTGTTGAAACATAGAAAGAAAATGAGTTTTTTGTAGAGAGCGCCAGAATAGATATTTAAATTCCTCATTAAAATATCTGCCCAACCGATATTTTCACTGCATACCTACCCTTCATTACATTTGACAATGCATACCCAACAAAGAGAGAAAGAAGTCACGGCCACGGACCTAAGACTGCGATAGACAACGCAACTTCCTCAGGCTGTATGAAACCGAGCAAAGTATTTTCGTATTATTGAACTTGAAAAAAGAAATATTCCCATTTATTCGTCTTGATTTGTGGTATTTTCTAACTCAATGTGGCATAACTTAACCATTTTTTCACCGACCGACACTTGTAACCTAAGAAGTAAACCAAGCAGTTCGGCTTTTACTGGACTCAGAACCTGAATAAATAATATTTTTGGAAGGTGATATGATAACTAAATGTTTTTAAATATGAAAATCTAGAAGCTAAGAATCAGGGTGGATAGATGGTATGCCGAAAATCATGGGTTTAAATGTAACCTGTGTGAAAGTTGAAGTCATAAAATTATCATCGAGTTTTTTGTCCAAGCAAGGTAGACTCATAAAATTCAAGGTAGGGTGTACTTGCGGAATCTTCTTCAAGTTTAGGTCTATGGTCTCTGCAAAAATGGCAAAACCGAACGGAACCAAGTCCCCTAGCGACTTCATTAAGAAAAGGAATCCATTCTTTTCAACTTCACTCTAAAGATACCTACGTTTAATTTTATAAAGCTTTTTAAAGGCTCGTAATTACAGGTAGGTATAAGAAATTCTTTCGTTTAATTATTAAGTTTATTTTCAGGGCTATAACTATTAAATGGATTTTAATTATTATTTAAAGCCCAAGAAGGTATAGACTTAATTTCTTAGCTGTAAGTACAGAATGATAATGACTTATTTCAAATAACTGAGATTCTTACTATTTGTAGCATGGATGTGTTTCTCTTAATATTAGCTCGCCATTTTGTTGTTTCTGGAAAAAAAAGATTATTAAATTTTATGTCTACCTAATATTTAAACGTTTCGACAAATAAATACATAAGCGTCCTTTACCTTGTAACACTAGTGGCCTAAATATCTATTCTTCCTAAATTCCCTACAGTTCAAACATTCAGAATCACCATAATAGACAGAGCACCTACAGAGGTTAATTTCATTAAACTATGATTGATTTTCAATTAATTCGATTTACATTGCGTAGTCGGTAAGATATATTATATTAACTGGAGTACGATACTAAAGTTCGACCAACGATAGAGCGATTCACTGTAGTTCGACAGAATTGTAGGTCAACTTACTTTATAACGACATCATTTTTGATCGACACACGTTAGATCAAAACACATACCTGCAAAATGTTTGGCACTGCTGATACTGTTAGGATAGTCCTGGATCTGGGCGAGATCTTCAATTTAGATGACAGCTCAGCTGTCAAATCACAAAACGAAAATGCTCATATCTCGGAAATACTAATAAATCGGTTCATAACTAACGTGTCCCAGTTTTAGTCCCAATTTTAGTCAGCTTTGAAACGGGATTTTTATTTCCCATATTAAAGCTTTTAGTCTGTACTTTCTCTCGAACGAGAAAGATATCTAGACTCACATTTTTTTCAATATAGACTCTCCCATCGTTATATTTATATAAAAATACGTCGTCATTGGCAAAATACGTCTCAAATTCGATATGTGAAGCCATTTCTTTTTTTTATTTTAAATAATATGAAAGTTGGCTACGAAATGGGTCTACGGGCGCAATGTATATCAAATGGTGCTTATAACCAGTAGGTTCTGTGAAACGTGTCCAAAAGGGTCTTCCTTCTACTAAGAACTTATCAGTTCTGTTATCTTCATTACAATTCAAGTTAGGGCGACCTCAAACTTGCAAAGTCCTTTATTATTGTAGCTACCAAACTATGCCCTAATCGAGGCTTTTGTTAAGGGCCAAGCGAAATGTTCTTCAATTAAGTTGGACAATAATGTAATTTTGTCTAAAATCTGGTGGAGGTCCTTGTTATTAGATTAGTTTGCCATCCAGCCATAGGGGAATTTGATTATCTTTACTATCCTTCTATCTAACTGTAATAAGGTAGTACTTAATTAATTACAATAGTAATAATAGAAATAAAATAATCTGCATTTTAATTAAGGTTAATAGAGTAGTAAAGAAATTTTTCGATTAAAATTACAAAAAAAATACGTAAATTCACACATTTTAGCCAAGAGTGCTAAAAATTTTAAGTTTTGCATAGCATGAGATAAAACATGAGTAGACATGAATGGAAAGGTACGTGCTTACTTGTGTACCTAAATAAATTATGATAATACTTACCCTTAAGATCTTGTAACATTTTGCAGATTCCCGAGTTATGTTGATGTTGGATGGGTATTTTGGTTTCTAAAGCATTTTGACTGAAAACTTCATATGGACATAACTCCATTAAAATCAAGGTTTATAGCTACCTTAGTAAAAGTTTTGTGATAGAGCTGAAAAATGGCTTCGAAATTATAAAGCAAAAGCTCGAAGGATTTTCAGATTGGAATGTAGACGCGTTGTTACTCCAGCGCCTTAAATGCGATACACTATTTTTGAAGTGAGAACTTCTTTAGCGGCGTTGTGTCAGGATCGTATTTTTGAACCGTTCGAATAGAACACTGAAATGAAAACGATTTTTCGAGCGGTTCAAAAATTCATGAAAAGAAAACACAACGTTACCGGGTTTTAAAAACCTACTAGCGCCATCTGTTGAAACATGGAAAGAAAATGAGTACTATTATAATTATTCAGGTAAGGTTTCAATCGAGTCTACCGGTTTTCACTTCTGCCGGCACTCCTGGAGCGCAACCCGTAATTTTTTATATAGGCCTTGCATCATTTCTGGAAATAGAAGCATCAGATACACTTTAATATTTATTTTTCATCACTCCCAGTCCATCATGGAAGATTTTATGAGACTGCAGTATAACGCCTAAGGCAGATACAACCCTAAAATATCCGTATCACCCTGATGCTTTTAAACCTTTACAAACCCAAGGTTTGTCCCTGAATATTCATTCAGGGTTGCCAACATAAATATGGAATACACTTAGCAGGATCTGTAAGAGTGAGTATTATTAGAAGCATTTGCATCGCTGTGAAATATTTAGAGTGCTGTCCGGTTAATGCCCAAGTCAGTTTACTAAGTGGAACTTCCCATATAATCACACTTGTATCCCTTACGGGAAAGGTAGAATGTCAATGGCTTACTTATCTGAAGGAAAAGTTATTATTTGATCATCAAAATTTTATTTGTCCAAGAATTATTTCCGCCGCGCCGAGGGTGTTTTCAGCTGTTTTCAGGTGAAATTGTACATTCCTGTAATTAACTAATGATGAGTTGTTAGCCAGTGTAGTTTGCCTATCGGATCAATCTCCTTCTCCCTAGTGATATTTATAATAACGACATTTCTATGACGGTCAAGAAAAAGAGATTTCTATGCTGTTTTTAGGGTTCCGTACCCAAATGGATAAAAAAACGGGACCATTACTATTTTTTTACTATCTTTACCACTGATTTGAGAGGTCGTTTTACTCTTCTGTGATCTTTACTATGGATTAAAGGCTATCAAATCAATGTGACCTATATATATCAGCTCATTATCTCCTTAACTTATATCTGGAATTTTACCAATACAAAATGTACCAGCTGCTTTTCTATTTAATAAACCCAAATAGTGAAACAGGAGGTACATTTTATACACATAGAACCATTTCCTAGAATTATTAATATAATATAGAAAAAAAAGATTTGAACAGGCGATACTAGACTAGAAATAGTAAAGTTATAGATAACTACAATTTTTTTTTTATAACAATGTAGTTCTAATGTGACGAGAATTTCAGCTATCGCAACACAAACGACCTTAAACCTAAACTTTTGCGTAGTAGGTAAAGTGAAGTTGTTTAAAGTTATTCAAGTCACGGACGGTGTGGTCCGAAAGGACAACTAAATAGGACCTCCATTTAGGGACCCCTAATTAGTGATTGACCACAGGGAATTTATGCAAATCCAGTTTATGATTCGGTATTCAATAATATTTTGCTGGGTCACCCTTAAACCTAAAAACGTATACATGGTGGGTCATTTTTTTGATGGTCAATAATTTTTTCTGATAGGAGTGATAAAAAAATATATCTAGAAAGAAAGAAATCATAGCTACATTCAATACGTCTCTACACTACAACCAACACAATATAAAAAATGGTAGAAATAGGAAGTTTACCATCACTCGATTCATTCGTACATACAACTGGATTGACTGGATGTTTGCCCATCGCCTAAATTGCAATACACTGAAACTATCCGCTCCATCTACAGGTTTATGACGGGTTTTGGTTCCCAGTATAAGCCGTGCGTTTCAAGAAACGATCTGAAAATGGCGTCGGCTCGCTTCGTGATTGGTCCGCCTCTCATGCGTTCTCGATCTACCTAATAGAGAGTGAGCGAGAACGCATGCGAGCGTCGGCCATTTATAGATTGTTTCTTTATGTGCACGGGTTATACTTCGTACCTAGGTATTTGAAGTTTTAGAATGTTCTGATCAAGATTGAATTTGTCACATCATAATTTTCTTGTCATTTATACACAAAGATAATTTATCTATCGTCCTTCACCGATTTCAATAAAATTAGTTCTAAATTTTACTCTCTGAGGTATTAAATGGATTTTTCCCTGGGAATGAGTCATTTTCCCAAGGTCCTATTCCAGAACTTAACTAATAGTAATAGTGTACCAAGTTTTATCCAGACCCGTCTAGTATTTGAAGCGTGCTTGATGAAGCAACATAAACATCTAGTCTTTCGTAGTGGGAACTGAAACAAACTCACTTTCAGCCGGTTTCAATTTAAACTTAAAAAAAAAGTAAGCAACAAAATCATCTTTATTAAATGAGATAGCCTCCTGTGGACTAATAATATTAAATATGGCTGCTTTTAAAACATTTTTGCTTTCCCCAAGGTGCAAACTGCATTACACTGCTCTTTTTAATGAGCATCCGGAGAGGAAAATCGACTTTAATGAACATTCTGCAAATAGTTTTTATAAGTATTTGCGTTACTTGAGCTTGAAGTGTTAGGTTATTATGACTAAGTTTATTAAAGAGAATATTTTTCAATGTTTTCTCTTATTTGTATAACTTAACTTACTTGTATTTTCTAGTCAGTTTAGTTCTGTATTTTAATTTTACTTTGAAAACCCGACGTTTTGGAGCCTTTGTTCGTTGTTTAGTTATAAAACAGCTGATAAATTCTACATTTTTCACGGAAGAAACTGTAGGTAACAAACAGACTGCATATTATTCTCGAAATTTGTTAGCCTGAGTACCTCCTTCCCAAATATCTTTAAGGCCCGTATTTATAATCAGCTCTCAAGAGTGACAGCGAGTTTGAGTTCGTATCAGAAATGTCATTTCAGTACAAAACTACCTGTCAAATCCATACTTAATATTGCTCTCAATCTTGAGATCGCTTTATAAATACGAGCCTAAGAATCTTCAAAGTCCTCCGGTGTGGATTATCACGCGGTTCGGGAAATTTCTCGAATATTACGACTACCGACATTTTAGGATCGACTGGAGAATTTGGCTGCGGTTTCTCTTTCTGTGGTCACAAGATGAGCTCCGTTAGGTGAATTAGTAGATGATATGAAAATCTGTAGGTAAATAAACCCAGGTCCGTAGGTAAATGGCTGGTATCTTTGATTTTTCCCCGAAGTTCACTAAACTAAACAGCAAATCAAACATGTTTTGAAATTCGAATTTCGAGTCTGTAAGAAAAAGGAGTCTGGAAGGAGGAATAATCCAGACCCCGGTGGGATTTTCCATACTATTATTCATTCACTAGCTCGCCCTTTGGTTTTACACACGGGTTAATGAGTTTTCCCGCGAGGATAAGATATTATACTGAAGCCTATATAGCTTTTAGATAATGTTTTAAAAAGATGATTTCATTCATCATTATCACCATCATCATCATCATCATCGTCCCCACTGAGAGGCACGAGCCTACAATTAAGGGCGATCGGGCCTTAGTCGACCACGTGGGCCCAGTACGAATTGGTTGACTTCACACGCAACTTTTGAAATTCTTCGTAGGTGTGTGCAGGTTTCCTTACGATATTTTTCTTCACCGTAAAAGCACCGAATAAATGGGAATATTTAATTCATTTATCACAACTAAAACATGAAATTAAAAGTATAGTAAGTAAAGTATGTAAAGCATGCTTTGCAGTTTTTGTGTGTCGATGAGATAAGTATTTTTTTAAGAAAGTTGTTCCAACTGGTTCTTTGTCCATTGGAAAACGAACAAAACAATACAACTGGTGTACCTACTATTTAAGTACCTATCCTAGTTATAAAAGTGTTCATTGGCTACTAAAAGTGGTTGAGTTTTCCCAAAGGCATCGTGAGCCCATAGCTCCAGCCCTTCCACGACCATAATTGATAATGAAACGTGTTGAATGCCCATTTTGTTCTTCATGTGTTTCTATTTTGTTTGTTATACTCTATTAAGGTGGTTTGATGAGCTCCCCAGCGCCCTCCCAATAAATGAATTTATTGCGTCTAAAATATAAACTTATTAATGAATACCGTAAAATGTTCACTAATATGTTTATATTTTAGACGCAATAAATTTATTTATTGGGAGGGCGCTGGGGAGCTCATCGAACCACATTAACTCTATTCTATTCATTATACGGTGTTATGTTTTGCTACGATCATGCATGACTCATGAGTACGTACTTAGATTATATTTGCAGACGCATTAAAAAAAATGCTACTAGCACCTGTGGAAAATGATGATCAATAATAATATGTTGGTCTTGTTGGATAAATACCTAGCAACGTAGGGTAAAAGTACCCATACTTACAACAGATTTTCTCCTGTGTCTCTATGAATCTACGAGCAGGGTATCAACTCCAATACTTAGCCTTTCGCGTGATTACCTATTGTTGCGGTTTCAAATCCTATTGAATATTTGACACGGCTTACTTGTTTGTTGTGAGACAAGGCTTGTGCCTCGACGTTTCGACCACATACGATTCAAATCCTGCCTGTAACTGTAAGTGACGTCTCATTGAGTACTTCTTTCAGAAATTCTACTCCTTAAAAGCTACCCAAAGATCAAAATACACGAGAAGGCAAAATGTAGGTCTTCTAAGTAAGGCTATGTGGTCCCGGAGGCTGGAGGCCGTAGGAACGCTAGCTCGTCTTAGAGCTACGAGTAGGTTAGGCTGGCTTACTTCGAGATCACTGCAGTGTCATGTGGAAAACTTTGGCAAGACTATATAAAAGCACATAATAATAAATAGTACCTAACGGTACAGAAAGAGCATTGAGCTTTGCTACTTTGACAGCATGGCCGGGAAAAGCAGCTACCACATTCTAACTTTTCCGATGTAAAATCAATGTAGCCTTTATCCATTGGTTCTATCATTCTGCCAATTTTCAAAGAAATGCGTTTCATCCTTAGATACCACTGTGGTTACACCATTTAGGCGTTAAAAATGGGCTTATGCCGAAGTTATCCACATCGCCGTCATGGAAGGATAGTTGCAGCAGTGTCGCAATATCTCGGCTTAGTTCCGCCGTTCCGTTTACGCTTCTGCACTGACTTAAGACGAGAGATGACGACATATACGGGCATTAGCTATATAAATGAGAAGATTTATTAGGCGTCCTAACTGGTATACTTTTAAGATTACATTCCCAATGGGGTATCCTCGTCCAAGGGTTGTGCGAAGATCAAACTTGTCGCAGAAGTCTTATATTGTTTATTTGAGCAGCGTTCTTAATGAATATAAAATCTTACACAAGGATCACCATTGATGGACTTCGCAGTAACTCCTCGATAAGAGGAACCTCAGTCCAGTGTTGGACTGTTTTAGCTGATGTAGATCGTTGTATTTGTATTAAACCCTCCTAATCGATTTTTGGTGACTGCGGCCAATTTCGCAAGGATCATGTTCCATCTGCGCGAGACTTGGTTTTTAGTGCCCGAGTGTTTGCAAAACACACAAGTGCACTCTCTATTCCTTAAATCTCTGATAGGCCAGATTGACTGACATGACCAGAGATAAATTAGGCGCAGGACCGACTATTTACATGCCCATCCGACAGCATTGATCTTCTTACTTTTCGGACAATCAGGGTGATCAGCCTACAATATCCTAACCAAACTAGCAACAACAACACAAAGTTGTTTCCCCCGCCGGGAATCGGACTCAGGACCTCCAGGTCTTGAGCCCATGGCTGAGACCACTAGACGACCTAGTTAAACCTTATAACCCAGCCTACACAACTCACAGTCTCTACAATCTGTCTTGGGCACAAATTCTTTCAATTTCGTTCCAAATCTAATTTAGGATTCCTTCGAGGAAAATACTCAGTTAATAAGGTTCTCGATTTTATCCGACCCCTATCTAATATGGGTCAAATTAAAGACCGATCTAGGAGCCTTATTGAATTTAGTTGCAATTGGTTGATCGCTAGGATAGATTGCTGACGATAATGATATCACGAAAAACAAAGTTTTCTTCTGTGGTTAGCTGAGGACCCAAGAGTATAGAGGACTCAGAAAACTAGATAAAATATTTCATGGATTTTAAGATTTTCTTTCACTAACCTTCAATGCAATACTTATTGCTCATGATAATCTACCAGGTGCGTAACTAAAACTTTTAATGATTCGTAACGTTATGATAATGGATTCCAGATGACAGAACTTTGTAATGAGCCTGAAGCCACGCTAAAACCTTTTAAACTGCTTAAATCTCACACGAATAGTTTTAATATTTTTGGCATTTTAATTTCGTACATCATACATGCGATGTAAGTACGTATCATGGACGCAATGTACGTACGTATGTATATATACAGTGACGAGGAGTATAGGTACTAATTTAAATTTTACGCAATGTAGAGTTTTGTTCGTACAATAAAGCAGTAAATTTTATTTACCTGCACGTTTAATTATCCAAAACCTTTAAAAACTAGGAAAATAGTTCAGAATTGCCGCATAGAATCGCAATCAGCCTACCTAATAAGAAAATACGGGTACCATCTAGACCGTACCACCACGAATACCAAACAAAGTAGGTAGGTATGTGTGCAAAAACCATTAGCAAGCATGTCACAGAATCCCAAATTACTTTCAACAACAGGTAGACCGAGCACTCTCTGCGTTTGCAATAAAGTCTATTTTAGCTAAAAGTCGTGGGTAGTAGGAAAACACTACAGAGGGATGGGTAAAGAATGTTTAATTCAAATTAGTGCGAAACTATTTGAACCCAGCCCTCGTATCGAGTGCAGGTAGACACGAACCGTACGGCATGCGACAAATTCTGTGGGTTGCTAAGATACCAAACAAATTAAATATAAACTCTGGTAACATTATTGTTCCAATTAAAATAGCTTAAGAGCTTTCCAAAGAAGGAATTGGTCAATTGTGACGTAACGACGACATAGACATAATTTGTGACGTCGAGGAAAACCCAGCTCGATCAATTTACATTATCACCACCACGAGAGTTAATCAGCAGTTCACTAATTAAAATAAGAGTTCATGCAAAATATAGATAGATAAAAATAAAGTTCTAATTTAATACCAAACAACTTTCCAAAAGCACAAAAAATTATTTCGAAAAATATTTTTCCTTCTCAAAGACTCTCCTCATCTGCAATTTTGTAAAGGCAAAATTTTATTTCGAGCTAAAATGTTTGTGCTTCGAGAATTAGTTTTTTTGTACATTTATGGTTTCACTGACCTCTATTAATTACACACTGGACTGGCTGTTCCATACAAATGGCAGCTAATTTTGTGTGCCAATTTGAAGCGCCCCATGCGAGTGTCCCGAGAACTAATTTTGACGTTTATTGCAATGGGTTTTTAAGTATTTTAATTTTATTTCGTGGTATTTATGTGGGATTTCGTATCATATTGTGAAAGTTGAGCTAAATAAACATGAGTAAATGTGTATTTTGTAAAATTCGCTACAGAAAAGTAGAGTTTAATTTCTAATTTTAGTTCCATGGACACTCGCATCTGCCTACAGTGGCCTACAGCGTCAAAATGGCTACACTCAAATAGGCACAAAAATGTTGTGACAGCAGCCAGTCCAGTGTGTAATTAATTATAGGTCAGTGGGTTTCAAACGCAGTACTTTTTTTTACACCCTGTATTGAGATCTCTTTACTTATTTAATGGAACAAATTTTCAGTCTCATGAGAAAAACATTACCCTTTAAACGTGTTCAGTTAATTTAAAACTACCTTTTATTTTGTTTAAACTTTCACAAACACGTTGCTTTAAAGTGGAAAAGGCTTTAAAGGCCAATTATTTTCATTGTAAAAAGCCGGGCATATTGTTAGCTTGGTCAGTGTAAGCAACGGCTTCGTTTGTAGCTCTACGTGGTCGTGTACATTACAGGATGGCACAAAATCTTTTTTAAACCTTCTTTAACGAGTAGGTGCTAAAATTACTGAGTGGTTCATTCTATGATCCTAGATACTTTGTGATAAAAAATATGCTCTTTCAAAATGCAACAAATTCGTCAAATAACTTTTATGGTTATTGTTTTGGTGCACAGGGAAGAAAAAAAAATGAATGTTTCGTTTTTTTTTCTTTTTTTGCTTTAATAATTAACAAGCAAACTTGTGTAACACTAGATTTACGCCCGTGGTTTCACTCGCGTAAGATAAGTTTTCCTGTGGAAAAGAAGAGTTTTTTCCTGCGGTTAAAAGTAGTCTATGTCCTATTCCAGGACATAATAACTTACGTATGTATATGCCAAGTTTCATCCAGATTCGTCCAGTGGTTGAAGCGTGATTAAGTAACAAAGATTCACACCCAAACTTACGCATTTATAATCTAAATAAAGTAGATTTTTTGTTCGACCATGTACAGTGCTTGTGCCATCGTCAGCCACGTTTTTCAATAAAGCAATCGGGTGCCAAAGTTGGTTTCCAATAAGCTTCTGTATTCCAAGAGTGAGCTGCAAACGTAATACTCCAAAATCTAGATTTGGCTCTAAAATACCCACAAAATGAGATAATGTGGGACATTTTAAAATAGGCTTCTTGTGTTAATTTAATTGCGTGCCATAGCTTATGGGCTGTTTCAGTAACGTAAAAGGAGCCCATGATAAATATATATATAATATAAATATAAAAAAAAGTAAATAAATGAAAAGTTAAAATTCAGTATTTAAGCTGCATCTAGCTCTCCGGCTATAACCGAGCCCGCGCGAGTCTCTCTTATTAGTCGATAGCGACTCGCGGCGCGCGGGATTGATTATAGCGCTAACGCAATTAAATTAACACCCTGTATTATGAGAAAAATAAATTCGCGCCCGTTTCGACGTCGCTCGACTATTCCAGTATGCCATGCGCCCCATGCTCTATTATACCTACCACTTAAAATGACACTCTATTTAAAAACGTACGTTGTAGGTAGATAAACAAGCGAAGGATTTTTGAAGAATTTTCACGAATTCAGTTACTGTTTGAGTTGACTGTAAACAAACTGTCACTACCCGTCCTATCCTATAAAAAGAAAATATAAAATTATTTTATTCGAATAAATTTTGAGATTAAAAAATTCCAAAAAAGGTAGTTATAGTAGGAAAAACAAATTAAAAATACTCCTATATGTCTTAAAACTACCGATAGAGTAGAATAAGGCAAAAATAAAAAATTCGAAATCGGGCTGCGGCCGCTCGTTTCGTACCGAAATAGTATATTATGCAACGCGGGAATAAAGCAGTGTCTAACGTCACGGGCAGCATATTGAATCCTGAGCGGAATGAAGGATTCTAGGATTAATTCCCGAGCGCAGCGAGGGAATTAAATCTTTAATTCCTGAGCGAAGCGAGGGAATTATGACAAGAATCCTGAATGTAGCGAGGGATTCAAGTCTGCCCAAGGCGAAGACACATTTATTCCCGAGGAGCATACTATATTTTACACACCTACTGCACAGATTACTTAGACGGTGGCAGGCGTCTGTAAGATAATAAAGCTCAGAAATATACCTGATCATATAATATTGATAGATAAATAAATATTGAAAACATACCAGAAGCAACAGATCCGAAAGTCAACTCACACTCACTGAACTACACTTCATGTTCACTTCACAATCCACTACCTACGTATTTTTCCAAAAAAACGAATTGTTCATATTTAACATATTCAATATAAATAACAAAATACGATAAAATACTAGTCACAATGTCTTTCTGGAGTCAAAATACTAATTTCACTCGCCAATTTACGAAATGGAAGTCAAAATCAATGAAAGAAAAACTTTTGCAAAAACAAACCGCGTTTTTTTTTTTTAGTTTATTTTTTTTATACAACGCTATGAGCACATACAGATAACTAGTCATACAGCCTTTTTACACTCGCCGGGAAGCACAGAAGGCGAGTGTGGCAACAGTTTTAATACACACACAGCCATATTTTTTTTTTTCTGAAAATTATTTTCTTAGTAGTTCACATGACATTCCAAATTCAAATCTCATAATAACCCTTGGGCTATTAAGGATTTCCATACAACTTTATATCCCTTGGGATTATTTTCTTGCTTTAAACGCAAGTTCCTTGATACATTATGTTGATATAATAATGCAGAGGTGTGTAAATATATATATGGGAGGGTCGGCTGCCGGCCGACTTGGTGAAAAATCAAAAGTTTAGATATTGCTACGGTGATGTTTGAATGTTCTAAAAAGACATATTTCCTTATGGAAAATATAGTATTTTGATGATTTGCCAGACCGAGGTTATTTTCATTTGTTACCAAGAAAATAACCAAAAATAGTGATTTTTATGGAAATTGCTTAAACGTGGACGGGGACCACTAGAGATCATAGAAAATGATTTCTAACAGAAATAAACTTTCTGTGGCCGACTGACTAGGCAGTGAGCCAAAACAACAAAAGTGGATTAACGCCCACTATAAACATAAAATCATTGAATATGATTTAAATTGGAAATGTACGATTCCATAGGCAGTTTGATGGTGGAACTAGCCGAAATACAAAAGTGGAGTTGCAACCACAATAACTGAAATATTGATTTCAGCGGCCTTCTGAATGTTTGCAGTTGAGCCAGAACTGAGTTTTGCGAAACCAGTAGACATGTATTTAATACATAAATAAATTAGATAATTGAACATTACAAACATAAAGGTGGTGGGATATCGCCTGTTCCTTATGGGAAATATTTGAAATGTAAAGCTACAAAACGTATGACGTTTAGTTAAGGCATTTAGGTTGATGGCGAATACGACAAACATGTGAAGACGAGCAAGCGCTTGTTGGTTTGTTTATTATGCCTGACTACCTTGGGCATAACTTCATGTTTGCGTATAAAAATGTGTTACAAGATAGCTGTGTACTTCAAGAGAGGTATGAATGCTACTAAGATATGCCAGAGAGCTATCCACTGCCATCTTAAATGAAGTGTCCAGATGGGTAAAAGTCTGTGCCCTGAACACTATAATGATACAGCATTTTATTTATCTTTAAAATGACATATCCAATCTCACACCGGCTGGATGACTCGTGTCTTACTAATGGAAGCAGAAGCTCTTACTTGAATCAGAAGTAATAGTCGAGTGACTTGTGGGTTATTAAAGATTAAAAGAGTGGTTGTATATACCCCATGCGATTCCCAGTTACTATCAGGCGATGGTTTTGGATGACACAAAAAGATTTGTTAGGAATCTTGATCTCTCATTCAGGTTGCAAGACTGTGAACCAGAACGTGAGAGTACTGCATCTATGAAAAGATTATAGAGAGATCTAAGCTGATCGAACGGCAACTACCGGGAGATCGGCTGGTATCCGTAACTACCCTGCTTAGCACCAGAAACTGCTAAAGTGCATGGCCTCTTTAAAGCGCCCGGAATTGCAACTGTTATTGCTCAGCCGGCATCTGAAACTGCTACCCCGGACGAAAGTCCAAACTTCTTTTTATTTGGCCTGCAACCGTAATTGCAAACACAGCTAATCGCTGCGCGGAGGTTCTAACAGCCTTAAATGTTACATTCGTTGGCTTGCATCCCTAACTGCAGACACGGTCGATAGACCCGGTCTTAGGACCGCACCGATGGCTTGCATCCTAAACTGCTACGTGGAGGCTTGCAACCTTAACTGCTAAAACACCATTTTAAACTTTCGACGGTGTGAAGGAGAGCTTGTGGGAAAATGGCGGTAATCATTGTTCCCCACGAATAAGATTACGTCATGGGTAGGAGCCTATTGATAGTGCGTGAAGGGAGCGCTGATCCACCCACGATTATGCTCATTTCTGTTTACAGACTTGAGAAATGAATGGGTGCACAAGTACTTTGGTCTTATTTGGATAGGACTAAAGGAAGAGTCGTTAGTTTAAATTTGAACGAGAATGGTTTGGACCCACCAAACCTATTCCTTAGTAAATTATGTTTCGACATGATTTACTTTCCATACCTGCGCTAATTAAACTTTCCTTTGGAGAGTAGGTGCAATTGACAGTTCCGTCGAACATTGTGTTTCGAAATGGTCTGTTTAAAAATATATATAAGTGATTTGTACTTCGGTACAAATTACTTATTTTATTTTCTTTAAGAAAATAAATTGATTCGAACCGAGAAATAGCAAAATTGCAAGTGACTCAAAAGTATTTGGGTTACTCCACAATGTAGAGTTTTACCAATCTAGACGATCACATTTTTTAGACACGGCTAAGATAAGATTTACACGGAAATCTTAAAAAGTATGATGGAGGGGTTTTGCGACATGGTTCTCGTGTTGCGAAGCCTCTTTATTGTATTTAAAGGCGAAAGGTTTAGTTACAAAACGTATTCAGACACGAAAAGGCTTCTTTAGTTCGAAGTTGAACAACGAACTTCAAACTTCTTCTTTGTGCGATTTTTGTAGGTTTATGGTAAAGGAATACTTACTTGAAATTGCGAGTAGAGTTTATCATAAATTACCTGGTTTTACGCACTGTGTTCTTACCCGAGGAGTTTTAGGCCCGTATTTTTAATCAGCTCTCAAGAGTCACAGCGAGTTTGAGTTCGTATCAGAAATGTCATTTCAGTACAAAACGAACTGTCAAATCCATGCATAATATTGCTCTCAATCTTGAGATCGCTTTATAAATACGAGCTTTAGTTAAGTTTTTGTTATTTAAGTTTTATTTTAGGCTGATGGTCTTGTTGCCAAGCCATAATAAAAAATTTAAAAAAAAGTTTTTAAGGTATTTCAACAAAGTTTTTTGACGCACGATTAAGATGACGCAATACGGCTTGATCGAGCCGAGATGCGAGAGCGCGGCAGATAAACTGACAAACGAACGTCGAACTACTTTCGAATCAGCGGTGCCCCTGGTTTAGGCCACTGAACCACGGAGGCTGTTAGGTCGTGTTACGTCACCGAAATTGGTCTCTTTCTAAAAAGTTCATTCTTTTGGACATTTTAATCGTATCCTTGGTTTAAAGTAATATCCGTTATCAGAGTGCCGTCAATCCTTTCTACCAAATGGATAGCAATAGTGCCCCTGATTTATTTGTTCAGGTGGCGATATTAGGAACACTGACAGAAATGAAGCTACGACAGAGTGCTCTCAAAGAAACGGATAGTTTGAACTTGAACAGTCACATACCACTTTGTCGTAAAATATTTTTCAAGATAAACCCTCTTTCAATCAGCAAAAAACAAACGCTCTGATCTCCTGCACAACATTTTAAGACCCGTTTACTTTTCTTACCCTCCTCAACTGTAATCCCTGTCCACTGGTCGACTGAGCTCCAGTTGAATTTAGTACACCGACTTCTCAAAACATACTCCTTGTAACTCCTTTCCCTTAATATATGGAGTGAGGGCATCGGGGCTCTTTTAAGAGGTGTATACACAGTGCATACAGTCCTATTTCTGTCAAGTTGTTTTCATGTCAACCAACGACCTAATAGACACTGATGTCAGAGTTTTTGAACCACCTTATTGGCAAGGGTTTGTGTAACGACCATTATCAAAAACAGCAACGAACGACCTGACCTGGACCGACGTAAGGAACCTTTTTCTTAGCAGAAAAAACATGTGATTCAGCCTACATTGTCCTAAAATAAATAAGGAAAATCTCTCAAAGGTCGTTCCGCCACGTCTGACAAGTTTTGAGGGTTGTTTAAGGTACATCTTTACATTGCTGTAGTGACATTTTGTCAGCCCATCGCCTAAATTACAATATGAAACCTTTGAATTACTTAGCTGGTTTTTACAGCATGCCCGGGAGGAGATGCAGCTGGCACAATCTATGTTTTTCTATCATCGCTTCCAGACCAGCATGGAACCATTACACGAGTGTTCTTGTGTACAATCCCTTAGATAAGTGCAGCAGTCTGTGAATAAGGCTATCTTAGGGTTTCAGCGTATTTGGATTTATTGAAATAGTTTCGACAAAATGGCTCAGGTATCTTGTTGCCTAAGTTTAGAACAAGCAAGGGTCGATAGTTTAAACTGATAACGCACATAACATAACCCAGATTTGCTGTTTCTTAAAATATTTAGATTAATTAAAACATAGATCAATTTTGATGAAACTAAAGGAAACTACATACAGTGACTAGACTGGGCAAAAAGGCGGCCATAGTTAGCCTTAAGGTTAGACCGCACTAGCGCGTAGCTGCAGCGGAGCGACGCGGCACTGCAGCGGCGCGGCGCGGCACTGTGACACTTGATACATTTTTGACAGTCTTTGTCGCGCCGCGCCGCGTCTCTCCGCTGCAGTGCGGGCGGCGGTACGTCTCATATATTTTCATACAAAGAATCATTTGTCGCGCCGCGCCGCGTCGCTTCGCTGCAGCTACGCGATAGTGCGGTCTAACCTTTACTCAGTTAAAAAATAAAATAAGTATTTGTGTTTAATAAACAGCGTACCTTCTATTATTTACTCCACCAATCAATAGTTGTAACATTTTTGTGGGAAAAGCGATCTTATCTCTTTAACAAAATGTAATTTTTTCGTCTAATGGAACTTGTAAGGGTCCAAGCTTTTCTTTTCCGGTATATTTTCTTTTTTATTGAGAATCAATTTTCTCATAGGAAATAATATATTTTTGCCCATCTGGAAAAAGTAATCTTGGTATTGAAGTTCAATCCTCATTATGAAGAAAATCAATTGGATGAGCGGTTTCAGATATCCAACTAGCGATTTAGTTTTTTGGCAAAATTACAAGCTGGGTAGGGAAATTCAATCAGATCTTGGAAAATCTTGCTTTCATAACGTTTCGTGAAGTAAACATTACTATATAGATGTGATAATGATACTTATGATAACTGAGAAAAAATTGCATGTATACAAAATAAACTGTGTTAGTGTAAACTGCACATAAGAAAAATATCAAAGTATATTCAACAAGGGTTAAGACTTGATAACAGGATAACGTCTATCAAGCCAAGCCATTAGTATTAAAAAATATCCATAAACATGCAGACATCTCAACCTAAAAATATATAACACTCCTCTAAGTTTCCACGCCAAGACACTTAAAAAAAAAAACAGCTTATTACCTACTGGCTTAAAAATATCTGTCAACTAAAAAACTTGCAGTAAATTCATTGAAATTCATTTGCTGTCAAAGACTGTCATGGCTATGATCACGTCACGCGATGAAGTTACAATATTTTTATATAATATGTGTCTTAGTTTCTATAGATTGGAGTTTTTGCTATGAGTGTACTAATAAGGATGATGTGCTGCGCCAGAAAGAGTCAATCAAGAGAAATGCAAAGTCAAAACATGGGAGACAAAAAAACCATCACCGAAGAATAAGACGTCAAGAGTTGGAAGAAGAAAAGGATACTGTAGCTAGCATTGACATAGCCAGTTTCATACAACAGCCAGACCCTGATTATGAATCCGTTGAAGATCCTAGACAGTATAAAAGCAGGTAATTTTGCTGACTACTTTATCAGATCTAGAGTGGATACCGCAAGTCAGCAGACGTAGTGTAAGACGTTCTGAAACTTGGTAGGGCAATGATGTTCGTAAGATACCGGGCAGAAAATGGATAAGAACAGCTTCTTCTTCTTCTTCTTCTTCTTTGAGTTGATAGTAACAGAAAAGTCAGATGCGGAGACCAAGCAGAGTGGCGTGCGATGGGTGAGGCCTATGTCCAGCGGTTTACTGATGCATGCTGATGATGATGGCTATATCAGTCACAATCACAACAGTCCACTACTGGGAATGGGCTTTCCGCAATCAGGATGTGATTGCCACACTCACCATGTTTGGCAGCGCAGTGTGAGATATTATTACAGTTGACAACTTTGCTGCCCATTCTCTGGTATGGTAACGTCCTTTAGTCGGTTTTATCGACTTACACGGATATACCTAAAGGTTTAGCTATTCTAATACGGCATCATTTGCACAAAAACTACAGAATTTTCCAGCTCCTTGTCTCTCTGAGCGTACCTCCGATAGTCGCAGAAGAGATAACCTGACATAACAGTATATGAAAATGTGTCGAAATACCCTGACGATACAATGAGCTGGACAAACATTCATTTAAGACATTTCCTTTTGTTTAGGAGACGAGCCTCTAAATACTACGATGACCTCGAATCCTTAAACGACATGGAAATTTCTTTAGAAAACACTGCAAATGAAAATCTGAAGAATGACTTGGAAGCATTGGAAGGGTCTAGTAAGCTTCAAACTAATTTATTTTGTTACATTTAATATCGAATATGGATTAACAATAATAATTATTTTAAATTGACAGTACTAACTTCATTTTGTAAAGGTTATAATTATTTTTTAGATAAAGTGTACGATAAGATGATGCAAAGTGGTTTTAATGAAGACGCTTTAAATCAAGATACAGTCCCGCATCTGAGAGATGGGTAAGTCTTCTAATCTTTTTTGCTACAAAGTGAATTTTATCAAATTTAATAGTTATGTTATGGTTGTCTAGGCAAACATGATTAATCTTAGCCTGCATCGTCATTTCCCATCCACCAAAGAATATGTCTACACTTTAAGTATTTAAAAAAATGGATTATAAAAGAAGACGGTTAATAATAAATCTGTATAATTCTAGCGTGAAAAAATCCAAACAACGCCAGGCCATCCCGTTTTTTTCCCGTGACGATAAGGAATGGATACAAAAGAAGAGGAAGCTCTTTAACTTTGGCATGAAGAGTACGGGTATGACTCCAACGAAGTTTGATGGGAAAAAACCTGATCCGCAAAATCGGATCAACAAAGTTGTGAAAAGATCAAATTTTTCCTTCTGTCCGCTTTGCAAAAGAAAAATAACACAAAAAGAAAAAAAGGAAACAACGCTACGTAAAACTATACATAATAGTCGGCAATATTATCAGACTCTTGGTGATGTCGGTCAGAAAAAACAAAAAAAAGCTATCTCCAATAATGGATTCCATAATTTTAATAACAATAAAGTTGGAGAACGAGAGAAAAGAGACTACAATGACGTTGATGAATATGATGCAAAGGAATCACAACCTTCTAAAAGAGATGATGCTCCCCACCTTAATAGAGAAAGACAGTTAAAAGAACTTGAAGAGATACAAAGAAAAGTAGATGCATTTGAAATCAAATTTCCAGGCTCATATCCAAAACCACCAAAAAATTGAAACGATAGCTTTACTTACATTTTAGATAATAATTTATAGATGATAATTTTAGATTCATGTACGATATTTGTGATAATTTTAGAATAAATAGTTGAACAGATAAAATATTTATGTTAGTTTTTTAACTTAGAATGAAACGATGATTTGCTGAAAAACCCCTCACAACCTCAGGGCAACGGTTTCCGCGTCAGACCCAAAAAAAGCTCCTTATACAAAAAACCCTTGTATGGCGGCCATCTTGAAAAATAAAAAATTATGAAAAAAACGGGAAATATCGAAACAGCTGTTATGATCGTCGAAAGTCTTTTGCATTTTACGCGCAACATGTTAGGATGTAGTTATGGTTTTTTTTCTTCTGAGGGCAGTAATGGTCTGAGCCATAGGCTCACGATCCGGAGGTCCTGGGTTCGATTCCCAGGGGGAGAACACAAAGTTGATATTTGTCTATTTATCACTTTGTGAGATTTTCCCCAGTTTGGTTAGGACAATGCAGGCTGAATCCACCTGATTGTCTGGAAGACAACGGATTCCGTGCTTCGGAGGGCACGTTAAGCCGTCGGTCAAGGTCACTGTTTCTAATAGTGGTCGTTACTGGTCAATGTTGCTCCACGTCTGTAGTAAATACCTTAAAAACCCTACACGTGACCCCGAGCGGTGCTAGGAGGCTGCTGCACCTGTCCTCTGGACTGCACCTGTCCTCTGGACCTTGCAGCAAATAATGCCATACGATAAATAAATAACCCTCCAACCGGTTGTCCACTTTTTCCACCGTGATGATTTCCCAATCTGATGACAATGATGTCAAGACTGGAAAATTATCACGGTTATTTTAGTTATTTATTAAGACATTATTTTTTATCCTTGGACATTTCATTATTATGATGTAATTATGACTTTTACACAGCTGTAATATTGTCTTGACTTTATAAGTAAAGTAAGTGGTATTAAATTTATTCTGAGCCTATGGTACATTTTTGGGTCTTGTACTATATTAGGGGATAATCAATTTTCTATCAAAACCTTATAAGGCATACGGGTCCAAATATGACCACTATTTTTTATGAGTTATTTTTATAAAAGTAACTAAACAAAAATAGATGATCAAAAATGGGGTTATAATATTTGAATTCGTATGCAGTTTAATATTTTTAAGTGTGTACATACATAAAAATTTCATTAAAATGACCGATGTTATTATCAAACATTTATTCAACAAAAAAGTGTACACAAAATATTAAAAGGACAAAATTAATTTAAATAATATAGAGAATTTAGGAAATATTTAATGTGAACATACTGGGGCAATTTTTATACGCACAAAATTATCAAATATTGACTAAAATCGTTACTTGTCATTTTCTATCATGGGAGAACAGAAATGATGCGGCAATGATTTTACTCAAGATAAGTAGGAAGGAATCGGTGTCAATATTACACAGCTTTATATTTTAATTTATAAATACAGTTAGCTTTAGCTATGGAAAGAAATAAAGCTTTAATCTAACACCTCTAAGTGGATAAAAATACTAAGTCGTTATTTTGGTAACGATCTAGAAGACACCTCGTTACGAATACCTTTGCATACAAATCGTTCAGACACAGATTTCGACCGAAGAGCTCATCCCATTTGCAGATAAGCTAAGAAAACTTAAAATCTTCGGTTTTCGTTGCACATGACAGGCAGATTTTATCCAATGTAAATGGGCCGTCTGGAAATAAAAGAAATATTAATAAAAAAATACATACATACATAAAATCCTACTTTTATCCCTAATGGGGTAGGCAGAGCATCAACGACTTAAACAAAGGTCGTTCCACCACTGTTAGTGACAGGATGTCAGCACATCACCTAAATTACGAACTGAAACCCCCGAATCACCTGGTTTTTATTTTACAGCATGAGAGATGCAGTTGACATATTTTTAATTTTTCTATAGCTCCTAGTCCATCATGAAATGTTAAACTTTTTAGTAAATCTGTTTCCCCTACTTGAAATAAAAAAAAAAAATATCTAACTGAAATGTGTCGTGAAAGGAGAGGACGCCTTTGCCCAGCAGTTAGGACTCATAACATAAAAAATATATCTTACCAATATCGAACCATTGGTTCAATGGGTGACCAGATTCTAATCTGGCTTCAGCAATGGCTTCCCGCAGTGCGAAGGTTATCACAATTGAAAGGCACATAGGTGGCTCCCCAGAAGCTGTTTTAAGAAAAAACTAGTTTTATTTGTATGTTATTAGGATCACAATTGTTTTTGCTATGATTATAAATTGTATAGAATTGTATATATTCATTAGAAATCTCAAGCAACTAGCAAAGGCAACAACCTAATTGTTACGAAAACTTTTACACTGCAAAATATGTATTTAATTGGTTACATGAAGCTACCCCTTCAAATAAGTAATTCTGAATGATTACTGACGTTTTATAAAATACGAGTAAAATACCTTTCGCTCCAAAGAACTGATCGCTACTGTAAGAGTTCTTTTTGAAATAAATTCTGAAATCTTGTGGGATATCTCTTGCTTGCGGTACATGGTAATTCCAAGTTCGGTCTGTCAAGACTTCTCCAGTTTTCTTGTCGTATACCAAATGTTCCATAGTCCAGTACCCTAGTCCCATGACAAAGGCTCCTTCCACCTTAAACATTAAATTTAATGTTAAATTAAAAAACACATTTAATATTAACAATAATTTTATAATTATGTTCAGCACTTACTTGACCCACGTCAATTTCTGGACTAACACTTCTTCCAACATCTTGAAGTATATCGACTCGAATTACTTCGAATTGCCCTGTTAAAATATCAACCTCCACCTCAGCCAGAGCAAGTCCAAAAATATTATAATTCTGAGCAGTTGTATTATTCACAAAACCGTGGGCTTGAAGATCAATTTCCATTTCAAATGCTTTCTTTACAACTTCTTCCCAGGTAGGATTAGTAAGCTCTTTCCTGGCAGGTTCAAGTCTTGCAAGTAACTCTTCACAAGCATTTTGAATTCCCACACATACATTTTGCGATGTCAAACTGCCACCAGTTATTTGACCATTTGGTGCAATAATTGTGTTATTGGCTTTAATTTGAATCTTTTCGATTGGTATTTTTAAAAGATAAGCAGCGACCTGAACAGCTTTTGTATTAATGCCTTGTCCCATTTCGATACCACAGTGTGTGATAGCTACTGTGCCATCTCCGTGATAAACCGATACAGTTATATCAAAGTACTGGGTTCCAAATGGAGTCCATCTAGAAACGGAAAATCGCAGTCCCCTCTTCTTCCATCTATTTTCTTCATTAAATTTGTTGACTGCTGTTCTCCTTTCATTATATTTTGCAGTGCTTTTTAAGTTTTCAATCATAGTTCTAATTTCGCCGTACTTTTCGTCATCCAAATTTGCTAAACGGACTTGTATAGGATCAGCTGATAATTCATACGATATACGTTCCATCAAATATTCAGCCATTGCTATATTTTCCAATGTACCTGTAATAATAGTTATGTAAGAAAAAAATCATTCCTATGTGGCTTTGCATTGCATTGGGAATATTCATGTCTTTTTTCATACCTGGTGATCGACACCAAGAGTTTTTGGCGGTATCTGTTATTGTGTTAAAACTTTGGTAGTTCCATCTAGTACTAGAATAGCAGTTATAAAACGCATCGCCGCCAAAAAGACCAAGCGGTTCATTCACTTTGAAGCCATTATCTTCATACACGTTATAGTTGTTATACTGAATTACTCCTTGTTTATTCACAGCAACCTTAAAAACATACCGTTATTAATATCTGTTACAAGAGGAGAATGTATTTGATAAATCAGTTAATGCTTTCTACTAAAAAGCTTCCCTTACAAACCTCGAATTCAGTAACGCAGGGTAGCCTCTTTCCCACAGCCCTCATATTTGTTGTAAGGGACTGGATAAATCGGCATGGGCGATTGAGTAATTTTGCTACTATACTGCACGCTACAGCTACTTGAGAAACTCTAGATACTTTCATACCATACGCACCACCGAGACGACGAACATGAACGTCCACCCTTAAAACAGGTAATAATATAGATGAAAAATCTGTAAAAGGACTTTTAAAACGAAAAAGAGAGTATAAAAGAAGGAAAGACTTTTTCTCACGCACCTATTAATATCCATATTCAACGCTGCTGCCGTCATTTGCTGCACACCATCTATCCACTGAGTAGCTGCATGTACTTCTAATCCTTCTTCAGTTGGTTTAGTGACACAAACAAGTGTTTCCATTGTAAAATGGTACTGACCATAGATTGCCTGCTCTCCTTTTATAACCTTTTCTACATCAGCACCCCTTTCTTTAGCAGCAGCTGAGGATATTGGAGAATTTCTGGCTGGGTCTTTTATAGCTTCCTTTATGTCAATTGTTGGATTTTTTACAGCTGTGTATGTAACTTCTACTAATTTTACTGCTCTTTCTGCTATAGCTAGTGTTTCAGCTACGATAATTCCAATAGGTTGGTTATAATACTTCACTTCTTTTTCTGCAATGATTTCTTCAGATTCTGGATAATATAGGGTTCCTGATGGGGTAAATGAATTTGTTCCCGGTATATCCTTAGCCGAGAAAAATTGAATAACTCCTGGGTATGCCTAAAAATGTAGTATTTATTTATAATTATGGACTTTACTTGTATCTAGATTAGTTAAATATATCTACTAACACGATTTAGAGTTTTGATACTTACAAGTGCTTTTGCTGGATTTATTGATTCTATAGTTCCTATTGCTTGAGTACTTAGAACAAATGCAGCAAACACTTCCTTAGGGAAAACTGGTAAATCTTCTGAATAATGAGCCTCCCCAGCACATTGTATCTGTAACATATTAAAATCATAAGATTTTTTCTAATCTTAATAAACGTACTTAACCATAGTATTGTTCACTATCAATTCTTACCAATGCTTCCAATCTCGGAATAGGCTGGTTCAAGGGCCACAAAGTTTGATCTGTGTCATAAATTTGTCGGCCATCAGACACAGGTCGAGATTCCTTGATTCTGATTGTTCCTGACCTGTAACGTGTTCCCACTTTCGACGTAGGGCATAGCGAAAGCATTCCCTAAAAATAAAACATTCTGATCAACCATCACTGAAAAGAAACCGTTTGGAACATCAAATAATTGTTTTATTTATTTGTGGTAAAAATCTTTACAAAGGCTACATCATCTAACCAAAAGTACTAAAAAGTGTCCAACCTTGTAAAAAAGATTGATGGCCAGTTGTTTTCTGTAATCAGCTGGTGACTCTGGAGGCATCTCTACCACAACTAGCTCATTTTTCAAGCAACGTATAGCTTCTTGCAAGCTTTCGTTTGTAAACAAGTTCTTTCCACGTAAGAGCGATTCAGTTTTACTAGCTCTAATGAAAGTTGGAGACAAATTGCCGTAGACAATTCTTGCTTCTTGAACAGTGTTATTGAATCTGTTGAGTTTGAAGAGGAAACCAGCATTTACAATAGCATGAGCATTTTGTGCTCTTGGCATTATCTGTAAAATAAAAAAAAATATATCCTCTTGATTCAACGGACATTAAAGGATGCCTTTCTGTCTTTTGAACGTCAGTTATACTGTCATTCTGTAAAATATTATTTACTATTCAAACTTAAAACAATCCCAAAGTAGTAACAAGTAGGAATCAAAGCCACAAAAGCTTGTAATTGGCAAGTACTTATTAAGTTAAGTTACATTGTAAAATAGGCTGTAAGCTTCCCAAATAAAATAAAATAACTAAATCTCAAGATTAAGACTCAAGATCAGGGCTTTCAAACATTACCTTGTATGTAACTAATTTGTATTCGTCGCTGAAGGGTGGAATAAGTATATTCATAATTATTTTAGATTTCATGTCCGTCTTCAAAAACTGTTGCATTGTTATTATCCTTTTGACTCCAAACGCATTTACTGAAATAAAAAACAGATTTCAGTTTAGTTACATTTACTTCATTTTTCCACATTACACATTATTGGGTTGTATTTGAGGTAATTAATCGATTTTGATGGACACAGTTTAAAAGATGGAACCGAGATCAACCTGAAATTTCGTTGGCACTGCTACTACCACACATCAATGTAGAAGCCGCAACCAATCCTAGCTGGATTGGAGTTCGAACAATGAAGATTATGGATAAAAATTAAATATTCTTGATGAAATAAAGTCACTATTACTTACAAATAGTCATCTGAGCCCCAATTGTTTCGAATAATAGAAATATGTCCGACGGAAAATCATTATGTTTATGTTTTATCATCAGATTTCCAGCAATGGAACCCAACTGGAACAAGAACACTGTATTATTTCTTAATTCTTTGGTACTTTAAATTTTAATAGTTACTCTGTACCTATTTAAAGTTACAAAACTCTTTAACTTATGTTCTGACTTTAAAACAATATCACAAAAACTGTTATATATGATAATTGGTTGGGGCTGTTTCTCACTTAGGTCTAAGATGAACTTACATTTCTCACAGCAATGTGTGCAACCAAACTAATATGATCATACAACTTCACCAAGTATTCAAAATATTTCACTTGGCTCATATGTTTCAATACATCTAAGAAATCTGTTAAAGTCATTCCAGCACCAATCACCAGATTCTGGTCTACCAACCAGCCCTTCAAATCAACCACTGTACTGACGTCTATTAGGATACGAGGATATTCATCTATGGGGTAGGCTCCTGTAATCAGATATTTGAAAAGTTGATTTGGGATTTGACACGTATTACCTACTTCTCTGTAAAATTTTCCAAATAATACCAATTAATTTATGTTAAATATAAATAATAGAATAAATATACCTTTCGCTGTGTTTCCAGCTACAAGCATATACGAGTCGTCTCCTTGAGCACGCAATATCAACAATATTTCCGATACAAATTTCACCTTAAACCACTTGCGTCCATCTTTCAAATTAATTTGACTAACAATTTGTTTGACGTCATCTCCAGATACCATGCACCACTCGTCTTCTTCACATTTCTCTTTATTACAATTGCCATCTTTTTTGCAAATCTTTAAGTCCTCAATGTCTGGTAATTCAGAATCTGTGGAAAATGTTTTGAAGGCATCCAAGATTGACCTATAGCCAGTGCATCTACAAATGTTGCTCGCAAATGATTCTTCTATATCAAGTTTCGTGAGTGGTGATTTACTGTTTTTTAAACTGAAAGAAAAAGTTTGTTCGTCACTTCGTTTTTGATTATATAGCCCGCGTCTTTGGAAAATCGGCCCAACGCTTTAACCAACTAAGCTACGGCAGCTTAGATTTGAGCGGTGAAATTAGTGATCTGCTATTTCTTACTCGTCAAGTGGACGCTAGAGATATCTGTCATTAATGGAGATTGATTCAAATCATTGTCATTTTCTGGAAGAATTTCTTGGTATAGTAGTCTGAACAACCCGTTTGAAATTGAAATGCCCTGTACATTTTCTTACCTGTACATGGACATAATCCACCCAGGAGTGCAGTATCCGCACTGAGTCCCGTTGTACTTAGCCAGGGTTGTCTGCAAAGGACTGTAACCTTCCAAACGGTTGCCTACTTTTTCCACAGTGGTGATCTCCCAACCTTGACATGATGTCACTGATACCAAGCACTAGAAGAAAGTTACCAAAGCCATATTAAAAATATAAATTATCAGTAAGATGATGTTTAAAAAGCACAAAATTAAATGTCGAGTTCTTTTGTAGAGAGGAAACCTGAATATATACCCCTCTGCAATTTCTATATGAGATTCAATTATTTACATATTTCGACCATGGGTAAAAATTTTTATGAGTACTTAGGTTCATTTCATACTACTTCAATAATAAGTTATGGTCCGTAATTTTTGTTACATACACTGTATACTTATCACCCTAATTCAGGGTGGGCTCGTGCTCCTCAGAGGGGTCGTAATGATAATGATGATAATGATACCTACTCACCGCATTGACGGCTGTCGGCAAATCGCCCGTGCACTTGATGGCACTGACGATGCACGCGCCGCATCCACCTTCACGGCACATGTACTTAGTGCCACGGAGTCCGGCATATTCGCGGATATAGTTTAAAAGGCTGACATCGGAGCTTATTTCACACCCGACTAGAAGAAAGAAAAATGTGCATACTCTATTTTATATTATCATTGCATGCTCTTGAATTTGGTATTAATAGCCTGAGAAAAATAAGCCGATAACCGAAAATCAGGGAAAAAAATAATATTTTATAGATTTGAACCCGCGTCTTTGGGAAACCGACCCATCGCTCTTAACCGAATAAGCTACGGCGGATTAGCTGTGAGCGACATAGTAGAATGTGAGCGGTGAAATAGGCATGTTGACTGGGTGGCTAAAAAAAAATCGAAACGTCCATCTGACCTCCGAAACCCAGAAGGGAAACAGCAGCAAAACCCGATTTCTAGTAGAGAGGAAATTTCAAAAATATGATTCAAATAAAAAATCTTAGTTACTTAAAATATTATTTAAATTCAATTTAATTTTAACAAAAGCAAATGTTTATTTTTCTAGTATTCAACGCCTGAAAATTTAAAAAAATAAATAAACTAAAATACCTGAATGCACTTCATCATTGATCTTGAAAGTAATTCTGTCCATGACTGCTTCTTATAAAAGCAGCCAGAGTACTGAGTCAGTAGTCTTGCTGTTATCTATTTGAAACAGACATAGACAGAAACTGATAGGGATCATAATCACAAAAATGAAAAGTAACTTAATGCTACAAGGATAGTGATAAACATGCGCAGTTCTGCGTTATTTTGTTGACACTTAAAAAAAAGATGATAATTATGTTATTGTCGTTTTATCTCAGAACTGTGTGTGTTTTCACATTTTCTTAATGTGATTTTCTTACACACACGAGGGCGCGAGTCTGTACGCCCAACCACAAGTATGGCCAAGCGGCAGTCGTAAAATAAAAATTACCATAGCTAGCTTAAGTTGTTTTTAGGGTTCCGTACCCAAAGGGTCAAAACGGGACCCTATTACTGAGACTTCGCTGATTGTCCGTCCGTCCGTCTGTCTGTCACCAGGCTGTGAACCGTGATAGCTAGAGAGTTGAAATTTTCAAAGATGGTGTATTTCTGTTGCCGCTATAACAACAAATACTAAAAACTGGCCAAGTGCGAGTCGGACAACATATATGATTTTATTCGCCATTTTTATAAATGATGGTACGGACTCGCACTTGGTCGGTTTTTTATAACTAGATAAGAGTAGTCACGAACTTGTAAAGTATCGAAACAGAATGGCTAAGCATGATAATACCAAAAAATCTGTCAACTTGAAAATTGCAATCGAATTTTGTTAATTTAATACTAAAAAGGTGATAAACATGGTATTGCATACGGCTCGCCTGGTGGAAAACGGTCATCGTAGCCTATGACTTAAAATTATGCTTTTAGGAGCATCTACAAAATGTTTTATTTAGTAGTAACAGATTGTTTCCTCATTTAAATTGAATAAATTGCTGGACAATGAAAATTTACTGGAGAGTGTTTGTTATATTAACCCGAGAAATTTGAAATTAGAAGTTTTTTTATTCACTTAACAATAACTTCATATTAAGCCTATTTAAAGCACAACAATTCCTAACTAAATAAGTTACTAAGACTAAATAAACGTTGCATAAAAAGTAACCTTTTTATCTTCATTTTTATCTACACGTGTAATCATAATTGCGTTCCAAAACGGCTGTGATATTTGTAAGAGAGTACAGTAAGGTGCAAAAGTATGAACCTACGAGTAATGACATCTGCGCCACAACAAATTCAAGATTACTTGATATTTTTCAGCCTTCTTTTACAAAGATATATAAGCCCGTATTTATAATCAGCTCTCAAGAGTGACAGCGAGTTTGAGTTCGTATCAGAAATGTCACTTCAGTACAAAACGACTTGTCAAATCCAAACTTAATATTGCTCTCAAACTTGAGATCGCTTTATAAATACGAGCCAAAGAGATCTATAAACGAAAGATAAATAATAAATATCCCATACACAGCTGTCATTTCATTATGGTTGTCAAGATAAAGAAAGTCGGAGAGGCCTATAAATACCGGGAGCAAATAAATTGGCGTCAATTCTCGCGGACATAAAACTAATTCTAATTCTAAGTATAGTAGCGCTGTCACTTTCTTAATTTTGACATAAGAACAGGATAGAAAATAACCACATGACATTGACATTCCTAATCTGAATAGGAATCTACCTATGAAAAACTTTCCCCAAGGACCTTAGGTTGAAATATGGAAAAAATGGCCCTCCTATACAAAATTAATTGAGCCGCTGCTGACATCATTTTGTAAGGGAAGTCCAAATTGTTTATTTCATATTTCGACCTGAAGTTAACACCACAGCAAGACATATTGGTGGCTCCCCAGACGCTGTGAAAAAAATGTTTGCTTAGTTTGTAATCAGAATCACAAGTATTTCAGTCATGAATGTCATGTCAAGATCGTGATAACTGTATAATTATCAACAATTTTAAGCAAATAAATCTCTTACGGCAGCCTGTATATTAAAATAACCCCTGCGCTTTTGGCTGCTAAAATTTAAATAAAGAAAACTTTGTAGAGGAATATTTAAAAACTATAAATCATTTTCAAATTCTACCTTTAGCTCCAAAGAATTGATCGCTATTGTAAGTATTATTTCTAAAGTAAACTCTGAAATCTTGTGGGATATCTCTTGCTTGCGGAACGTGATAATTCCAAGTTCGATCTGTCAAAAGTTCTCCAGTTCTCTTGTCATATACCAAATGTTCTGAAGTCCAATACCCTAGTCTCATGATGAAGGCTCCTTCCACCTTTAAAATCAAATCTAATGTTAAACGGATCGTATTAAAATATAAAATATCAATAAACTCCAATATTTTCACATACTTGGCCAACATCAATTTCAGGATTAACACTCCTTCCGACATCTTGAAGTATATCGACTCTAATGATTTCGAATTGTCCTGTCAAAATATCGACCTCAACCTCAGCTAAAACAACTCCGCAAATATTGTAAGTCTGAGGAGATGTATAATTCACAAAACCGTGGGCCTGTACCTAAATCGATGTCCATTTCAAAAGCTTTCTTTTCTCTTGCTGCTCTTCTTTCATTATATTTTGCAGTACTTCTTAAGTTTTCTACCATAGGCTTAACTTCAGTATACTTCGCTTCATCTTAATTTCCTAGTCGAACTTGTATAGAATCGACTGACATTTCGTAATATATACGCTCCATCAGTATTTCAGCCATTGCTATACTTTCCAATGTACCTGTGAAGAAAAATTATATTGCCTGAGTAAAATGTGTATGCAAAAATGTCTATTAATACCATGTTCATGCCTTTTTTTTACCAGGAGCTCGACAACAAGTGTTTTTAGCTGTATCAGTCACTGTGTTGAAACTTCTTAAGTTCCATCTGGTATCGGAATAGCAGTTATAATACGAGAACATCAATAATTGAAGCAAAGAATCAGGTATGAAATTATTACAATACCGCGCGCTATGCTGCTGCCTGGCGGCTGCATGTTTCTGAAAATTTCAGGTCCAGCTAGGAAGTGAATGGCGTTTAGAACATTATTGTTTTTCATAAATAAAATAAATATTTTCGCTCTTTAATTTGACATTAAATTTATTAGAATTTGATTAGTTTAGACTTAGTTTTTTGCAAATATTTATGAGACATCCTACTATTATAATCTAGAACTTGATAATCATCTTTTTTCATTGTTTTTGTTGATTCATGGACTAAAAACAAAACAAATTTGAAAGGTGACAGCTCGAGTGTTGTGTACAATTTGCATGTCAAGACTCGTACATTTTCAATTTACTCCGCGAGTGAAATAGAAATAAAGAAAATGAAATTTACCTTTCGCTGTATTCCCAGCTACCAGCATATATGAGTCGTCTCCCTCACCGTGCAATATAGAAAATATTTCCACTATGTAACCCATTCTGAACCACTTACGTCCATCCTTCAAATTAATTTGAGTAACATTTTGTTTGACGTCATCTCTAGAAATGACACACCACTTTGCTAGTTTCCATCTTTTTTGCATATCTTTAAGTCCTCAATGTCTATTATATCGTCTGTGGCAAAAGTTTTGAAGGCTTCTAAGATTGGTCTATAGACAGTGCATTTGCAGATGTTGCTTCCCATTGTTTTTTCTATATCGACTTTTGTAAGTGGTGTTGTGCTGTTTTTTAAACTGAAAATTTGAAAAGATGAACAATTTCGAGAAAATTTAATATTCATCGGATGTGATGAATGTCTATGTCTTGTTTGTATTTTATTTTCAGTTATAGTTGCTAAACGATTTATGTCAGGCACTTTGTACATTACAAACCTACACACATAGAGAATTGTATGTAATACCTACTATCTTATCCTTAATACACTTTTCATTAAAATTCATTTCGAATCTACCTATCATAAAGCCGTTGTGAAAGAATATTCATTAAGGAAGGATATTTTTGACTATCTTGATTAGGTACTATTTATTATTCTACTATTACTAAATAACTCTTTGAAAACAATCCAATTAGGTACCTACATAAATTAATATTTTCTGCTTTTTGCAACCTACTTACTATCAAAATTTCCACAATGCTATTTTGAACTTTTCTAGGTGAATTTAGTCCTAAAGCTGTATCTAAAAGCCATTGAGTAAGCTTTGGAAAGTATTCAATCGGAACAAGAAAAGTTTTCTATCGTGTTCTTTATCGGTCCGCGAATTGTTTGCGATTCTTCGTAGATTTCAATGGACAACTTGAAAAGCGCATCTGTCTTTCTTTTTGTACGAAGGTAAACAACTTTACCTATATTATACTTTTAAGATGCAAGCGTAGATACGACGTCCATGCATCCTTTTCATTCTAAGTTTCCAAGTTTTAAGTTATTTTTTTTTTATCTTTCAAGCGTCGACGCAGTATTTTGGCTAGAAATCATTTTATGCAACATCAATATAATTCATAAGGGACCTTACTTAACTCTACGAAGCAGACTTTATTTTCCTATAATAAATATAGTAAGACTCGGTATTTTTGGCAGTTACCTGAAAATTAAGGAAAAAGGAAGTCTCTAAAATTCTGAAAACAATAATGTGTGACAAAAGTGCTTTTTTGATTGATATTGGCAAAATAATCTCAAAATGAATTATATAGTTAGATCTAAGCAGAGCTTCAAGCATTCCTATTTAAGTTTATCATTCTTATTGTTGCATCAAGGCATTGGTGGCAACAAATTGTACAACTTACCCAATAAAATGGTTCAGACACAGGTGAAGAATGGTACAGTATAACGTTTTCATACAAGAGATCAAAATTAGCATGTCACAATGGTCAGCGATGACCGTGACAGAGTCGACGATGGAGCGAGCTAACCCAGAAGACGCCTGTTAAGGCACTGGTAGTCTCACGCACCGTCGGAAGACAGCAAGCTGTTTGGCGCCGGATTCCGGTGAGAGGGTGGTTGCGAGCCAGGCGGCCCCTTCAGAGCCTACCACCGCTTTGTAGGGAACATTCAGCCGGACTTATTCACAGGCAAGCCTGTGTTTCCATTGCCCGGGGTGGACCACTAGGAGGTAGATCCCATCCCAGCCCATTTGGTACTTTGTTGACACGAATTACTGCACCATTTATTTCCTGTGGTACAAACGCGTTCGCCAGTCCACCATGGGCTCGAACACGTATCAATTTGTTCGACTTACCCCATGATTACAGGTCGAAGGTGCCTAAAGCAGTACTTACTGACATTTCGTCGATTTCAACAATGGTTGGTACTGCATTTCCTAGGTCAGCGTTGCCCAAAGTGTCATTTTAGGACGACCATGTTATACTCGTGGGTCAAACCACGACGTCCACCCCGCAAAAATAGAAAATAAATAAACTTTTTTGTTATTAAATTAGCCTGCTAAATATTTCATGTTTCAGAGACATATAAATTATAATTTAAATATAATTATCTTGCCTCAAACTTCTCAGAAGGTCTCAAGGAAAGTTGTCCAGACTTCTAAGTTCATGATTATTATTTTACTTCTGCTCGTTATTTTCCACGAGTGGGTAATAAAAAAAAAGAATCCAACATTTTATTTTTTTTCCTTAATTATAAATTGAACCCGTGACATTGTTTCGTACCCAATGGTATCAATTCGTATGCGCACAAAATCACAAAATTTTAAGTAAAATGGTCACCTGTCGTTGTCTCTGAGAGAACAGAAAGGGACGGCAACACTTTTGGTTAAGATTAAGTTATGTCGTGCTCTCCACGGATCGATAGCATGGTCTAATTAACCTATTGCATTTTCCTTCATGACATGTGAGGGTCAATTTACACCGGGAAGATTGTGATACAATAATTTTCATTGTCGTTTAAATCCATCGCACATCCACTAGTTTCTAGTCTAGTTTTAATGGGATGTGGTCTAACCAAAGTTGAGAACCACTGTACTAGTAGATTGTTAGTATTCCACTGGTTCTATGATCTAAATAATTTCCTAACGTGTTCATTATCATAACCTACTTTACGTAGAGTTACAATTGCTATCAAAGTAATACTTGGCTTGTCTTACTTAGCTGTATGTAAGCGATTTGCTTATTTGATAATAAAATGCCGACTAACTGAATCTCTTTGGAACATAAGTCGAAATATGGAAAAACAAATCTCCAATAAAAACCGAACATCTGACGACTTTTATAGGTATATGGGACGTCCAATTTTTCAAAATATTTATTTGACCTATGTTCCATTAGTTAAAGGCATAGTAAGTAAGACCCGAAGAACCCTAGTGTCAGCGTTTTTAAATCGCCTAATAGCTTAACTAGCACCAGCACAGCTAATAGGCCTCTGACATGGTTTTATGTAAAGACCTCTAGGTACCAGAGACACAGGGAGTGGGACCTTGAATCTATCTACTTCATCATCATCATCATCATCAATTTAGCCGACATCTACCCACTGCTGAGTATAGGTCTCTTTTTTTTATCGCCATCTACACCGGTCCTGTGCCTCCTGCATCCACTGTTTCCCCGTAATCGTCACGTAGTACGTTACGTCGAAAAAAAAAAGCCTGTATTTTTCTACTTGCGATCCGCTGCACGAGTTTTCCGCAAGTGATAAAGCCGTTTATTTTGCGTAAAGCTCAAATTGATAGGCACACAGTAGCCACCCGCTTATGTGCACACAATGGGCCTTTTGAAACAATTTATCAGTTTTTTTTAATTGGTTTTTTTTTTTAAATCTCATTCATGGCGCTACGTTTTACACGTTGTAACTTATTTTGATACGGGATATTTTTGACTTTTAATAGTATTTATTTTACTAGAAAGATAAAGCTACAAAACTTTACTAAATATTTTTGCAGACTTTCTTATAAATAATTTAAAAAAATCATAGTTATTATTAGTTCTATCAGTTAGATAACAGTTAAAAGTATCTAAAAAAAATTAAGCCCTTTCTTGTTTATAGCAAACGGGTACTTTTTGGTCCCGGACAACGAAAATCGCAGCTCCGAAAAATCACCCTCATACATTCTATATTTCTCCAAGAATTCAACTACAACACTGTATTGCGAAACTTAAAATTAAACGCCTACTACGAAACTTTTAAAATCAAACGCTCACGAACTTGAAGACGCTATGGGATGGAGCTGAACATCTTTATATTGCTCGGAGCACAAAGCTGTGATGTCATTTCCGCTTTTCGATACCAATTTGCACCAGCATCCTGTTCTGCGTATACTACGGAATACCAACATTCAAAATCAAACTACTATTCTATCGCTTGCTTTCACATCCATTGCTTTTTTGTTTACCGTGAAAAATTATGAAAGTGCAGAAACCAAATTTAAAAGTGAGTGTTTATGAAAGAGTTGGAATTGAAACAGTGAATTTGCAGCCCAAAATATTTATTCTAATCAAAGACTTTTTTACTTGTTAGAACCACTTATATCATGAAACTAAGGGAATAAACGATTAAATAATATGATCATACAAACTGCTTGAGAAGTTTCATCAGTTACAGACCAGTTAGACCAAACATACCTATTTTGAAACTTGTATAAATTATAATTATGCAAATCGCCGTGAAAACTTCACTACCGCGTTTCAGAACTTGCGTATCTTCTTAGGGTGCATAGAAAGCGCTCCATTCATCGAGGCAGTAATGTATGTCGTACGTATAATAAAGTAGTACGTTGTCCCAAAGTTCGTTGGGATGGTGGTTTTCATTAGTAGAGATGTAGGAATCATTCGGCCCTTGTAGTAGGATCGTGTTTTCCGAATACAGCCGTATGGGGCCTACCGTTGATTGAAATTGGTATCTTCCCTAATTTGTCCAAGATTTTGTTAAAACCTGAAGTTTTACTGGGTGAGATACTGGGTGTTAATGGTAAATATACAGTGTGTTAAGGGTAATGCGTACTTGCAGAATGTTTGGCGCTACGCCGTGTAGCGCCGAACCTTCCGCATATTATGCAAAAAGCATTGACAGCGTGTTGATCGGAGCATTCCGCACCGAAAATAACGCAGGTGTGTTGCTGCTCTTAGATATAGGTTTTTTTTTTCTTCATTAAGACAAAAACAGAAAATAAAAAGCGAGTCCGATTTCGAAAAGCCAAAGGACACATCTAATCAATTTAGCTTATCTCAACAAAAGTACATTTTGGATAAAAGTGGCGTGAAAACTTGGATGAAATTGGTTTTCAGAGGATTTGAACAAATCTGTATTGGCATCGTTTCAATCAGTCAGAGATTTGTACAAAATTGTATACAGATCTCACTTTTTGCAATAAAGCGGTGGAATCTTCTTTTGTGCTCAGAGTTTTATGTAGTAAATGGATTGAGGCTGTCTTCGTAGCGCCAGCGCCACTTAGTTTTATTTGTTAGATTTTTTGAAAGAAATAAACTGTTTTAAATTAGGTGTTTCAATAAGGTTCTTTCTTCTTCTTCTGTCGTATGGGTATCAAGTCGATCGACCCGATGAACCCTGGTGTTAGAGTTTTTAAACCGCCTAATAGCACAGCTAATAGGCCTCTGACATGATTTGTGTAACGACCACTATCAATGACAGCGACCGGGACCGGCGGCTTAACGTGCCCTCCGAAGCACGGAATCCTTTTTCTTCTCGGACAATCAGGTGATTCAGCCTGCAATATTCTAACCAAGGTTGAAACAAGACTTTTTTTGTTAAGAAACTAGTTTGAGATTTAAAAAGAAACTTTCTATATTTTTGAGACCGACTCCACTTACGAGTATAATGGTTTTTTTTTTTATTGAGTATGAGTTGGTTTACAATAATATATTATTTTCAACAATAACATTTATCTAATTCGATGTGATTACTATTAGATTATGGATTGAATTTAATTTATACAAAATATAATAATTACTTGAATGTGCAATGCAGCTATTAACTTAAAACATTTTAAAATTATTTACTCAGCTGTGACAAACTAATTATAATTAAACAATACCTATCTGGATACTAAACTTATTACTCGTATAAGATATTCAGTATTCACTCAAGTACGTACTTAAGTTGTTTCAGAAGTTGCGAGCAAATTCCTTGCGTTGGAGGTATTTTGATATTAATTCAGATTTTGCATACCAGAATATTATGTAGTTTCAAAAGAGGCGACTATAAATTTAACCATGAAAATTCGGAGTATTTGATAAGCCATTGACTTTAGTTCAAACAAAATGGAGTATTTACTCAAGGTTAAATAAGAATAACAACATCAACATCAAATTACTGACAGAAACTTAGCCCTCAATTCAAGGCTTTTAAAATTTCAAACACTACTAGAAATTTTAGACACTAAATTAGTTTAAATTAGATTTCTTTATTTAACATAATTACATTGCAAAAATATGAAAAATGTTAGAGAATAAAATAATCGTCAAAAATAAAAATTATACTATAAAATTTAACGAAAATGTTAAAATAAAATTTACAATTTTAGAAATAAAGTCCACCATACTATCATTCATAGTTATTTTATCTAGGGTTTTTATTTAAGTAGTTCTATGACATAGGTACTCACTTTTATTTTACGTAGGTTTAAGTCTTCAATTTAATCTTTTACTCTTGTTTTCTACCTTAGGTATTTATTACTAGTTTAAAAAAGACAGCATAAAAATATCTTTCTTAATCGATTTTATTAATGCACCACGTCATAAGAAATATCATCAAATCATTTTAAATTCTACAGTGCATCCGGGAAGGGGAGGTACAGAAAATAACATTTAATAAATTGCATTAAACAGACTAAAGGTAAGGTGTTGCTTAACAAGGATAATTAGTTAAAGGTTATTAAAGGTAAACCGAGAAATAAATTGCTGATTCTGATAATAATATAGAGTAACGGTCAGTAAGTCTGTTATTATAACGCTTATACTCAGGTAAAATATCACGAACAGCGTAAACAATAGTTGCAACTTCTGCTACTGCGCAGTTATCTTTAAATTAAGATATAAAGATTAAAGATAATGTACGAATCAGAATTTGATTTTATTTCAGTGTGAAGATCTTATAAGTAACGAGCCTAATATTAAATTTTAAATTGCAATTGTGTAGTGACTGACCCAATCATTTTGTTTGGTAAGTAGTCCAATTTATATTTTCATAGATCGAAACATGACCAAATTGAACCTACTATAAAATATGATAAGATCTATACACTGTTATTATAGGATACAACTTTTTTTTTAAGTTTACTGCTTCAGGAAACGAATACTCGAATTTATTTACTATCAAGAAATATAAAGATGTGATCAAAATGTGAGATACATTATACTTATATCTATTACGTATACTGTGGTTAGTTTTTACGGAAATCATTATTTAACAGAAAAAGAATATGACCTTAAAAAATTCAGACTCAAACCGACACGTATTCAATAAACCATTCGTTAAAAAAATGTGCAACCGATAAAGGGTGCAAGGGTCAGTAGTGTTTCGAAGTTGAAAGTGATATGATAAGCCCATTTGGCGAAACTTAATACAAAGAATAAATTCTAAGAAATGAAAAAAAAAAAGGTTTCCCCCTTTATGTCCATGGTCTGACCTTTTTATCTTATCAAGCCTACGTCATCCCACTGTTGGGCAAAAGTCTGATCTACGTGGTTTTTTATTCCCCAGAAGAATTTCTTTGTGAAAGTTGTTCAGTTGCGTTGACTGAGCATCTCCTGCAGTTTTCGCTGTACCATCTCTTAAGGCGGCCACACATAAAGATGATATTCACGTCCAAAAACGTAAAACTCACGTCACAACATCATAACGGAGCAGGTTGCGGCAAAGTTTTCGAGTGTAACTACAGTAATCCGGGCAATAACGTTGCAACGTGCCCCGTCGCGTCGTCGTGACGTGAGTTTTTATGTCACGACGACATAACGTTCAACGTTGACGTATCGTTGGACGTCACGATATCGTAACGTGTTTATCTGTGGCCACTCTTCCATTATTTGTAGTTTGAATTTTGCAGTAAGCAAAAGATCGCACTACAAAACATCGACTGGCCTGTACAACAACATGAATCAGAGCGTGTGAGTGGCGTCGCCTGCGCACGGTCAAGTTCACGAGGTTTTTTACAACTATTACGCAACTTACGACACAGAATATAAAGGTGTTTTTTGTTGTGGTTACGAAATGAGTTGTCAATGATCTGCAAACAAAGGTTTTGATACAGATTCTTTTGGTGTTTTATGAGTAATTTTTGTTTAACAAAAGAAACGTCCAAAGAGGGTTAAAATTTTGAATTTACTTACAGCTGATCCTGGGCACCCAGCAGTATAAAAATCCATTTTTTTTTTCAGTGTATTTTTATCAATTTATTAGTTGAATTACTATCCCTTCTCCCTAAAAAGATCCTCAATTTTTGTCTAACCTTTTTATGACTTGGTATAGTGGGAATCCACTAAAGGTATTGACTAGAAATAACCTGTTGCAATATTCAGGACACTTTCAGTATTTTCTTGTTTCAGTATAAGGAATAATGTTGATGATGTGTAATAAACACCATGGCACAGCCCAAGGGAAACGTGTGCCATTGACAGGCAATAATTCCCCCACTCTTATAAGATGTTGCACTTTTATGATGGTATATGCGGCTACACATTTATGGGGCTACCTTACTTTAAAGTATTATTTTTAATCTATAAAGGATCGTCTTTGCTAGTGGTATTTAAATTTTAATTTATCTTATACAGAGTGGATTTGACAAGACAAATTGCAACTAACTACTGGTACCTACCAGTAGAAGTGAAGTGATTACCTAATCACTTCAGAACATAAAATTGTGAAGTACATATTTTATATTGACTCTACTTTCGGTTCGTAGTCATAAATTCCCCTGCGACAGTAAATCGTGTGATTTCTACTTCTTATGGTATCTCTTCAATCCCTGTCACAACCCTCATTGTAATAAATAGTTTTTTCACTTTGTCTGTAGTCACCTTAGTAATAGATTCAGATGACATTCAATAAGCATTAAATCCATTCATTCATACCTGTATTTTTTTATTCAAATGGCCTGGTAATAAATACCAGTTCATCCCCCTTTGGGAAATACCGCCCCCTTTGACAGGTGCGATTTACCGCCACGCCACACAGGTGAAATCAAACGTTTGGTGTTATCGGCGAAAAAAAGTAAAATACATTTTTAGCTGAACTCTATTTTGGAAATGAAAGGAAATTCCCTTAAATTTTGAATGTTATTTCTGCAGTTGACGCTTGGCCTACCCTGTAAGGAATATTGAAATAGTTTCTTTGTTTACATTTTTATTTGAAAATGATTTTCATCATTAACTATTCCAATATGTTCCTATTTTAGATTTCTTGTCTAGACTTTAGATATAAAATATTAAACCTCACACAGAAGTCTTACTTGATTGTATTTTTTTTCTCATTGTTTTTTCCTAGCAGCAAAATTAAATTAAAATTTTTGACAAGGTTTAAATATTAATAACTGTTTATGTGGCATATTAGCATGAAAATGTGATTAATTTAGCATTATCTGAAGCCAAATAAGCGGATAAGAACCGTAACCAAAATAATTAGACGTACCTACATACTTAATTATATTTTTAATAAAGAACCGGGGTCAAATGCGGATAGAACTTGCGCACCGTTTTTTTTAACCATTGCTACGAGTATATTAACATAAAATACATTTTATCATTTTTTATTTTGATGCTAGTGCAATGGTATTTTATCGATAAAAATATTTGATCGTTCAAAAATATTTACTTTGCAAATTAAATCTTACGTGAAATAGTATCCGTTCAGGCTGCACATTAAAAACGTGGCCGCAAATACTGAGATATTTTGTAACATTACAAAATTACAAAATTTAATGCAGTTAGGTATTTTGACTTCAAAAATTAATTCTCTTTGAAATACATAATTAAGTACGGTATATAGAGGTACATAACAAAACAGAGAAAGATACTAGAAAATGTATCATATGACATCCTAAAAATTTGATGGTGTAGGAATTCTTTTTGTAAAAAATTCTGTTACATGGGGTTAAGAGCATTTATCTTGCTTGTTGTTGTTGTTTGATTGTTAACCGAAAAGATTTTTTTTTCTTCATTTATTTTATTTCCTTATTAGGTATACTTATATGGACACGCATGATATTTGATCTAATTAATATAATGTCACACGGATCGTATTAGACGATTTTCAAATTGAGATACAAATTTGAACATACCCAAAACGTATTTGGAAGGGTGATTTTTACATAGTAGCGCTATGATTGCGGGATAAACACTGTTGGCGTTCCACTGTTTCTAACTTCTTGTTGTTGTAAGAATTAGATAAAGTAGTAAGCGTGTCCATCAATGGTTGAAACAATGATTCACTGCTACGAACTAGGCCGGTAGTTCAATAAACAACGCAGTCTGTTAAATGTACAGTCAACACAAAAATTTAGTTCTTTAATTTTATTGTTTTAGTCAGTAGCTATTCACTTTGGACGACGAAAATGCACATTACAAAGCCGAAATTACTCTTTTTTATGAGAAGTAAGGAATTTGGTGTTGTTGTAAAAATTGGTGATTATAGGATAAATATACCTATCTAGAAAACAAACCCGAAAACTAAAATTGTACGCCTATTTTCATTACTTCAGGACTTAATCATTTTAAAAAATTTACCGTTTTTATTGTTTTGAAGGCTTTCATCTAAATGTGGACTATAAAATTATTATACTGCTATTTTAATATTTGACAATTTAATCAACATTCATTTCATTTAAAGTACTTATGACCGAGTACAGTTAAAAGTTTATGTTTTTTGCATATTTCATGAGTACATAAACGGAGGGGAGAGAATATGATTAAAACCAAAAGTGCATGTCGTAAAATAAAATACGCCTGAAACATTTTTAATTATTTCATGAAAAAGGTCATAACTTGGGATTATAAGGCGTAATCAAAAAATAAATTAAAACGCTGCAACAGTTTTGTTTACGTACCATAAAAAAAATACTGATTGACTTGTTTTCTGCTTTGTTCGACTATCCACAGAACACTTATTTAATGCCTTAATTATTGCATTGTCAAAATAATAACAGTTTTTTTTTTTGTTTCTTGTAAACATTATTCAAATTTTGTTAAGGAGGAAATTGTTTAGATTTGTTACATTATTATCCTAATAAAATATCTTGCTGCTAAAAATGTTACAAACTTGCTTTACTACACTTTAATTTAAAATAGAAGCTAGAAGGTCTATAAATATGGGATCCATTGCATCATACCATATACCATTCTTGCGATATTAAAACACTTAAACATCCCTGCTGAACTTTATTCAATGTTACACAATAACTCCCAACATCTGTCAAAAACCCAAAGTTACCACCAATGTTACAATTTTGTTTGCTGGCCGTACATCATAGTTACAGTGTAAAATCGGTAAATGTTAGTTAGTACGCATAGGTGCGAACAGAGCCTGCGGCACATTGCAGACTTCGATATTCAATAGCACAGCTTTAAAAACAGCTTTATGGTTTGCAAACCACATAGGAGTACAAGTGTGTGTAAACACTAGGGTGAATATTCTAACCAGGAATGTAGCTTGTGCGTCAGAATGAATTCTTGCTTAGGCTCGTATTTATAAAGCGATGTCAAGATTGAGAGCAATATTAAGGATGGATTTGACGGCCCGTTTTGTACTGAAATTACATTTCTAATACGAACTCAAATTAGCTGTCACTCTTGAGAGCTGTTTATCAATACGGGCCTTAGATATTTTGAAACTTATCGTTTAAAATATTTTGGGTGATACCAAATTCCTTTGAGACTTCTTAGTAAGCTTTGTCCATCGTCGACTCTTTACGCTCATCACAAACCAAATGCAGATGTCCAAAATTAATAAAAAACAAGCAAAATTAATGAAAAGAAAATAAATAACAAATGTTATAAAGACTGTCATTTTTATAAATATGACACTTTATACTAGTGTTCACAAACCCAGGCCCTGTAAAAAATAGTAGGAATATTCCAGCGACCTATCCCTACCTTTGTTTCTAGTATAGTCTAGTATGAAATAGTGAATGGAACCCTTAACCTCAGGAAGGAAATGTAAATATAATTCGTATCTACAAAGGACCAAGATTGAATCTTGTTCGACCGCAGATTAATCACCGCCCATACTCCATTTGTAACAGACCCGAAATCGGAGGCGATGTCTTTGTTACCTTTCATTTATAGGATACCAAAATAGTGCTTCAGAAACTAAAACTTTAAAAATGAAAATAAAGAAGCAACAGTGCGACACAAAACATTTGAAATGGAACTAAAATTATTTCAACAGGCATCACCTAATTTTTCATACAAAATGGGCGCTTTTCCACTAGACGGCACGGCACCGGCACGGCACCGGCACGGCGACGATCACGTGACAATACCTATGAGAATCGATGACATGCCGTGCCGGTGACGTGCCGGCAAGTGGAAAAGCGTGTCATATAATTTCATTGATTTTCATACATTTTGTCATCCACGATACCGTCGACGGTACCGTGCCGTCGCCATTGCCGGTGCCGTGCCGTCTAGTGGAAAAGCGCCCAATAATTCAATGTGTTGCCGTATTAAAGCTGCCAGATGACCATCAGAAATACTCGACTAATTTGCTAACAGTTGACCTATTGTGCTGGTCAGTAGTGCATAATCTTCTATTCCCTAGAGTTATTTAGTTCTTTTCCGATATTCAAGAGAGAAAAAATATTCTCACCTAAAAGAATACAGAAAATTGAAAATCATTCATTCAAATCGTCATCATCGAAGATAATCATTAGAATGTACCTACGTAAAAAACAATTTTCATGGTCATAGGAAATTATTTTTTTATAAATCTATTGTATTGTTAAATTGCTACTCCTATACAATATATACTTATCAAATCAAACCAGGCGATCAAGGTTCTTAAAATCCTTTAATTTATTATTATAATTATTTTGATGTAATGTTTTTGGTAATGTATTTTGTCGACCATTGATAATAATTATTTTGATCTAAGTACGAGTAAGTATTCAACGCTTCACTTTTATTCATCTAAAGCGTAGGATGGCTTTTATATTTTATAGTGAATATTTTATCATGGATTTATTGATAGGGGTGACTGTAAATATAAACATACTTAACTTATTTATTAATAGGCACTGTTTGTCAAGTACGAAGATTTAAGGCTCGTATTTATAAAGCAATCTCAAGATTGAGAGCAATATTAAGTATGGATTTGACAGATCATTTTGTACTGCAATGACATTTCTGATACGGACTCAAACTCGCTGTCACTCTTGAGAGCTGATTATAAATACGGGCCTAAGTTTTTCACTGTTTTAATTGTTTAGAGCCTCCAGCCATATGGTTCAGTTATTTACTTGGGCATTATTGCTGACATTGCTGCCGATTCTGTAGTAGGCACAACTTAACATACTATAGTTAGGCCCTGTCGCTTTCTAAAATTTGAATAAAATAGAGCCAGCAACACAAAAACTGATTATAATTCTGTCAAATTGACGTTACACGGCTAAAATAAATCGGCATGCTAGTCTAATTCACAGCACTAAACGTCACTTTGACAGAATTACAATCAGCTGTTGTATTGCCGTCTCTCTTTTATTCAAATTTGTAGAAAGTGACAGGATCATACTAAGTGCCTACTACAGAATTGACACCATTGCTTACTGCAGTAGCAAAGGACAATGGGCAAAAGTGGTCCAAGATGCTACACTGGTAAGAGTTGTAGGAAATTAAAGTAAATACTATAGTATTATCAAAATCCGCCCAAGGCTTTTTTTATGGTCACTTTAACATTTTCATCGGGACAGATCTTGATAATAAATACATACACAAATCACGCCTTTATCCCTAGAGGGGTAGGCAGAGCAAAAACGACCTAAACAGAGGTCGTTCCGCCACGTCTGATTTTGATAAAACTTTACTTTCATTTCCTACAAGTCTTATAATAGTGTAGCATATTAGACCAAGTTCCATAAATTTTTGCCCATTGTCTTTTTCCTATTCGATATTTCCGGCTTCACACTTTCCGACAGTAAACTTACGTTTTGGCATTCCTTTCAAGGTTTGTAGTTAAGTTTTTGCAATGTGTGTAATTCGTAATTTGCTTGTTAAAATTAACCAATTATGCGGCTTGAAGTACCAACTTCGAGGTAAGAGTAAAGTAATAAAAAATAAAGTATACCTACTTAGGCCCGTATTTATAATCAGCTCTCAAGAGTGACAGCGAGTTTGAGTTCGTATCAGAAATGTCATTTTAATACAAAACGGTCTGTCAAAACCATACTTAATATTGTTTTCAATCTTGAGATCGCTTTATAAATACGGGCCTTAGTTCTCAAAACATACAGGGTCTCATCAAATAATATCAAAAGGTAATAATATCAAATTTTTAATAACTAGATTAATACCTATAAACGTTCAATAAAGATGTATCATTGAATCGTAATGTGTACCCTTAACTATTATTTAATAACTAATCAATTGGGTACTTGACTGGGTAGCTTAAAAAAATCAAAACGTTTATACTTAAAACTAATGGCTAAAAATATTGTGGATTTCATTCATCATTAAAAAAAAATGCACATTTAGATTTTAATAATCGAATTAAAAGTATATAAGTTATTGATTTGATTAGTCAATATTTACTAAAATGTGACGTCATAATTTACTATTTTCATACAAAAAGCGTTTTTGACATTTCATAAAAAGTTGCTGATTTGACTAGTTGTAATGATGACAATGACAATATTAAGTTACAACAGTTCGTACTGTAGGCCATATTGATTACCAAACATGCCAAACACTAATTTCAACGTCACCTAGCGAAACCATGACATGTCATGATCTGTCAAAAAGTTGCTTATTTGACCTATATAACTTATCTACCTAACCTACCCTCTGATTTCAGTAAGTATTTTTTTCTTCTTCATGAAAAAAATTTGACCTATACAGTGTCAGAAGTAAACACAATAACATTATAAAAAATAGACCTGCTTTTAGGTATTTCAATTTTATTTTCTGACATAATACAGTGATTTCAAGGAAATATTGACCGTGTAAGTGAATTTATTGGGCGTGAAGAGTGCAATGCAAAAAGCTGTTATACATTTTTGACGACCCGTAACGCCTAGTTACTAGACTGACTTTGACGCAAGTGGGTCCCGGGTTCGAGTCTTGGTCCCATATAATGAAGATGAGGACGAATATATACCTATATTTTATCGCTACTTCTGCTTTCGGCGTTCAGATGAGACTCGCATTATTTTATCGAGTGGGTTTAGAGTCAACAGCAGCCTAATAGCACAGAAAACAGGAAGTTTCGGGCGCCCGCCGCGCTAATAGTTAGGACTCTACATACATAATCACGCCTCTATCCCTAATGGGGTAGGCAGAGCGTAAACGACCCAAACAAAGGTCATTCCGCCACGTCTGACAAGTTTTGAGGGTTATTCCAGATAGATCTGTATATTGCTATAGTGACAGGTTGTCAGCTCATCGCAAATTCAATAACATTTAAAAATTTGTGTCACCAGTACTACTATCAAAAAAACCACCGAAACCATGGCTTAACGTGCGCTCTGAAGCTTAGATATTATTTTCTTGTCAGGCAATTCAGTGTATAGTCTTACTGCATTGTCCTAGCCAAGGAAGCAGCGGTATCAACAAAAAAAAACTGCCTAAACAAAGTAGGTGGATAGATTAAATCTAACCCGTTACGAAATATACTCCTTGTAACTTAAGGTGGAATTTGTAAGCTATAAAGCTGGCTACAAAGGATTGATACGGAACATTACAGGTGGAGATGCGATCACTACTACACCAGAGATACCATCGAGTTACGCCTCTTTCAACTGTTACCACTACTATAGGATCTTTAGTAGTAGGTATTATGAATCCCGTGAGTAAAAATTTCTACTGCGCTCAACAACCCGCCTGCCAAGCGTGGTGAGTTGGCATATAACTTCCCCCAATTTTGGGGAGGCCCATGTGTTGCCGGTGCCGTGCCGTCTAGTGAAAAAGCGCCCAATCACATCAATACTTCCATTCCATTCAATGAAAATGATCACAAACAAATTGTATTACAGTCGAAAGCAAATGGTAGGGAACATTGCGTTTGAGAAACGTTTTCCCATTTGGAAAAGATCCTTTGTATTTTCGATAAATGCGCTTCTGGTTTCCTCTTTAGCTCGGATTCTTTGAGTTCTACTTCTCAAACGATTATTTTGTAAGTAATGAACACAAATACTAAGAAAACAAGGCTTTGTCTTAGCTTGGAAATACGATCTCAACTTGAATGAGGACTCTCATAAGAAACAAAATAAAATTAAGCTAGAAGTCCAAAGGAACATAATGCCGAAGTGTAGAGCAATGTCACCGCCCGCCGCACTCCATCTTACTTGATGGAGCCTGTTCGCTCTTTTCTGCAAAAGGCCCAGGTTATAACATTCAGGAAACAGATCAGAAGGAAGGGAGTTCCACTCCTTAGCCATTAGATGATTTCAATTTACTTATATACATTAAGTAGTTATAAATAGTTCAAACGCTAAATTAAACTTAGTCACACTTAATACCTTTATCAACGAGTATTCAAGATCATGTAAAGATAATGACAAAATTATACATCTAGGCATAGAAATAAAGAAATACAGTAAAAAGATTTGTACAATAACCTTTAAGAAACACTTGGAAGGATGACAAAGTATGGATCAGAAAAGGGTGGAGATTTACCTTTAATGTAAATCATTTAAATTGTGCCCTTTGCCAATATTAATTAGGTAATTTAATTATATTACTAAGCAGTATTTAGGTGGTCAGTAAGATATTTATTCTAACTACGAATAGGTCATAGTAAGCGAAAATTCTAGCAACTAGCAAAACTCCATAGGTAAAGTTAAAAAAAATATTCCTAAATACATAGATATTCACACATTACACATCGCTTTGGCAACTAAATAACCGGTAACGTTGAATAACACAAAGCAATTGAAAATAGAATTTGTCCAGTAAGTAAGTACTTGAGTTTTATAATTTATACTTGTCGGCACTTGGTGAAACTCCATTATGATGGTGTTAATTGTTACGAAAACACTTGTACTTGTTTCACATAGTTTATTTACCCAACCGGTTTCGCTTTACAACTTACAACTTGAGTTTTAATAATGGAAGCAAGCAAGTAAGCAACTACCTACTTACAGCTCCAAAAGTTCCATGTAAGTACTATAGTCAAAATCACGATCTAGATTGAACTCTATAAGGCCGCCAAATTATTATACTCTTTCTGTTTTTCTTAAGTTCGTTTTTTTTTTTCAATAGCTAATTCATAAGTAGGCATATTGTATTGTTTAGTACAACCGACTTTTCTGCGCCTAAAAAGAAATACACCGTGGGAATTTTGCGGCCTTGCAAAAGATTCCTTTGAATCTCTCAATGTAATAATAATTGTTATTACTACTACTTGTTATGTAATAAACCACGAATATTGTACGAAAAACGGAAGCTGCTTTGTATTTAAAAAAAAATAGACTAAACAGAAAGACCTTCCCAGCATATTCACCAAACACAAATAAGTACACAGTTAAAAAAACCGCAAGTCCCGTAAATAATATTATTATTAGCCAAGTAACTATCCTCTTGCGGTGAAGGAAAACATCGTAACGTAATGTACGTTGCTCACATCTGCGAAGAAATTCAAAGGTTGTAGGTGCATTTGATCAATCTGTACTCGTATTGAGCCTATGTGGTCGACTGAGGCTTTTTCTTTCCTGTGATGATGTGATTCAGTTTTCATTGTACTAAACAAAGTAAGAACAACTAACAACAATACAATTTTATTTATTGTTGGATGACACCCGTAAAAACCAAATCCACGACAACTAGAACGAACACCCAATGCTCAAACAACTAGACCACAGCTGTCAATGTTGATCTATATGACTCAAGTCAAGGTCGTTGCCCTCAATGACGTCATTGTTAAGGTGCGAAACCGCGAAACATCATCGGACGAATAATTGGAGCGACCTCGTAGTGGACTTGCGCTTGCGCAACTGAAGAACAAGCAGTTTTTTGCTAAAGACACCTTACATCATTGACGTGATGTGACAAATAGATCAACTGTACGGCACCGACAACAAACTGCTTGATTTGATTATGCATGTTTTGTAGAGTATTTTTTGGGATAAGTTTTTCTTTAAATTTTATTCTAGTCCACAATCTTCTTGTCGTATCCCCCGATGAACCCTGGTGTCAGAGTTTTCTAGTCAAATTCACAGGTGACAGAGATCAACAAGCTATAAGGTATTGGAATTTACACACAACGCCGGTAGTGGTGGTTATTAGTCAGACGACATTAGACAGGTACAAATTCAGATAAACAGAAGAGGACAAGAATGCGTAAAGTTCGTTATTGTTGACAATTCTCATACAAATTTTCTGGCTTAGTAAAGCACTACACTTTGCAGGTCGACTCTGAATGTCAGCCTAAGTTATAGTATAGCTTACCTTACTTTGGGGAGACTCCAGTTAACATTGAGTCCGCTCCGCATGTCCTTCGGATTAAAATCTCAAAAAAAAAACTCTATTTCAAACAGGCAGTATCTCAGACGTAACACATCAGCCTCTAATATGAATAATTGGTATCACTGGTGCGACCTCGAAAAGGACGCACACGCACCTTGCCCAAGCCTATTTTTTGTGGGAAAACCTTAAGTTTTTTGTTGCAAGTAAGGTAATAATAATAACTAGTAAGGTTGGCAACACCAAATGACAATAAGACGACATTTTCTCACCATTACATGACACTGGTTGGTCTTTAGCGTAAAAATATTTATTACTTAAAAATGCCCTTCTACTTTGTATGGTCCTACCTACACCAAGAGAAGGCAATGTAACCTACATATTAAACATTTTTATTTATAATAAATGGTTTTGCTCTTGACTCCAGTCTAGGTCGGGAGTGACATAAACGGAGTCGACGATGGAGCGAGCTCCCCCAGAAGATGCCTATTCACTCAAACTTTGAAGTGATGGGGGTTGTATGCCTTCGGAAACACAGACGCAGGTAGTGAGTTCCACTCTTTTGCCGGACGCATTATGAAAAAGTTTTGGAAGCGCTTAGTCCGTACCTATTGGTGGAATATCAACAAAGTAGGGATGGTATCCTCCGGTGCGTCTAGATGTCCTATGGAAGAAGGGAACTGGCGGAAGAAGGTCGTGGAGATCTTGAGCACAAGCACCAAAGTACATCTCTTGATATAACATGGATACGATTCCCTGCAACTTAAAATACAAACATAGGTCGAAATAAAAAAATACATGTTGTTACTAACTAATGATAGCTTTATTAGGATTCATACATGATATGTACTGTCTGTAAGTTGTATCACTTAATCGGATTTTCTAATCGTGTAAACCGATTTAACTAAATGATGGCTAAATGTGACAGTCTCCAAGCTATTTCCCCAGTAGCGTAGACTAGGTAATGAATATAATAAAAATTATAAACAAGTAAATAAAAGACGAAGAAGACTTATTTACTTATTTCCATGCTCCAGTGTGAATGACATGAAATATTCTAAGCTGCCACTTGTTCCGGGCATACTATACAAGTCAGTAAAGAGAGACGAGGGGGCGAAGGTTTCTGCTTATTGCAAATTATGCAAAAGGCTGACAACCTATCAATACAGCCATACAAAGTTCGTTCTTTTTAAATTGACTCCCAAAACTTTTATGAAATTTAACGCTTTTCTTTCCCGTAGCGAATACTTTCAAATACAAATCGTATTATGATAGCGTTCTAATGCAAAATGTGACTTTACTCTTTTTTCTTCTTTCAAATCCATTCTTCATTCAATAGAATAAGTAGGTACTTATAGATAAACTGACCACTGCCCTGGTCTAGGTACCAAACGAATACTTGCTCCTAGGCATTACTGCGAAACAATTCAGAAACAAACAAATAACAGAGCGAGGCTATATTGGGAGTTATGTGATATTGTGTTGTATGCCATTGAGCTGATGAGCAATTTGGATCATGTCTGAAATTGGTTTGGTAAACCTTATGATAGATAGACTTATTGTTTCTGTACAGGATGTAAGGAAAATTAAGGTATTTTATGAGTTATCCATGAGTTTTTGGATCAAATGATGCAATGAACCCTTTTGACCATAATAATAATTTAAAACCACTTAATTTAATGAGTAGGCATAGTTTATGAACATCGAATATAGCATAACCTTTTTTACCACAACATTTATTAGATTCTGTTCTTACCAAATTGTGAAAAACTAGACATTTCTTATGAATGTTCATACTTGAAGTAAATTAAAAATAATATATTTGATGCGGAGTACGAAAAATATGTTTCATAAAATCTAATTTTGTTCACAAACATTGGTTAAACTATATCTGACACAAAAGAAAATGTTTAAATCTACAACGTGTAACAGAAAGGGTATATGCATCGAAAAATGTGTGAATCTACCCATGAAACTGAACCACTTTCCCTAAGGAACGGAAAGGAAAGTTGTTCAGTTTCATGGGTAGATTCACACATTTCTCGATGCATATACCCTTTCTGTTACACGTTGTATATCCACAAATCACTAAAGATTATCGTCCATATTCATCACCATAAATCAACACAATAATCATAATTCAATTTCCGAAATTGTACTCCAATTTCAAATCTGAATTCTTAACAAAAGACAAGCGTTCTTATTACAAAAACAAACACCAACAACCCTCGTACGCGAAAATCCGTTCGAATCCTTGGAGAGACGATAAAAAAACGTAGCGGCCAGCTCTAACTATGAAGTATAAAAGCGGGGTGCGCGTGGGCAAGTCATCAGTCTCACATAGTTCAGTGCAGTGCATTAACTAGCAACATGAAATTCTTGGTAAGGGATTTGCTACACGGACTTATGTTTACGCGTATTTCATACGGTATAATCATATGGGGAAATACAATAAACACAAAAGTGAAAACATTCAAAAAGAAACTTGTGAATTCACAAGTATAGTATTTTAAGTATTTCAGTAGTATTTAAATTATTTTTCAGACTTTTATAAGTCAGACATTTTTTTTTCAGTTTCATTAAAAATCTTATATGCAGCGCGAAAATAATTCGCTCTCCAAGAAAGAAAATATTATTTTGCTGAAATGAATTCAGCTTAGATAATATTTTTCATAAATTTCAAAACATCGTTGTCTGCCTGGAAGTTATTTAAAATTAAAACGTGTTAAATTTATGAAGCATTTTATTCTAAGTGCATAAGTTTATGAAGATTCTTGAAGTAAGTCAGAACTTTACAATTAGTATGACAATAGTAATAACTAGTTATGACACTGAAATCTTAAAAAGAAATTTAATATCTATCCATGATGAGTTATAATTTGTCATAAAAGATAAAAGTTATTTGAATTAATAAACTGAAAGATAATTAACAATCATTCTAACAAATTGTTCTCTTTTCTTATTAATTAACTGACTAGATTTTTCTTGTGGGGTCGATGTTCGACATGAAGACCCCTAGTGCCACATTTAATATTTTTTCTAACATGATATTGCAAACTTCTTCATACAGAGACAGTGATCTAGTTCTAAGCCCTGATGTACCCTCCGAAGCACGGAAGGGTGAAATCTTTCTTGTACAGTGTTTCAGTTTTTCATATTTCTTGAAGAAGTTGCTAAGAATTTATCAGTTTTATTATTAATAATATTTGCACTTAAATACATAATATTTTAAATAGTAAACCAGACCATAAACGTACAAGTATTTTTAATGTATTTTATCAACCCCTGACCTTCGGAACAGCAGGCAGGGTCACTACCAACTGAACTATCAGACCTACATAATCACGCAACCCCGTTCCGACGTCAACACTATAATTTCATGACACACTTGAATCAGTATTTCCCAACTCTATCATGTCTAATCACTCCTTTGTCTGCAGGAAGTCCTCATTGCTAACATTGCCCCAAGGCATTGCCCCATAGGTTCTGTTTGCCATTAAAGTCCCATGGTCAAGTCATTGTTTTAAATCAGGTGGTTCAGTCGTAGGAAAATTTTGTTGGAAATGTGGAAATGGAAATAGAATCGAAAATTTCTCGAGTTCGGTATAGTTTTTAATTTGGAGTTCACTTTAAGCAAAATGGGTCAAAATTATATTGGGTTTCTCTAACAAAGAGCTTCAACTGTCAGAGTTGGATATATAGACTGAAAAATCACCCAAAAAGACCACACGAGCGATATATTAATTTGAAAGATTTTGTTTTGAAACTTAAAGTTTACTGGATGGATTTAATTCATTAAACTGGGAAACCTTTTTGAACTTGGGTCAAAATATTTACGTTAATTAGGTTTTCCTTCCAAAATAGCATCAGCTGATAGTCAGTCTCAAAGTCACCATAATATTTTTATTCCTCAGGTCGTAGCCGCCCTTGCCATCGCCGCCGTGTGCGCAGAAGAAGCCAAGAAGACCGAGAAACGTGGCCTCTCTGGTCTGGGCTATGGATATGACGGTGCTCTAGGAGGTTACGGAGGACATGCTGGCGGTCTTGGATATGGTGGATACGCCGGTGGACTTGGTTACGGTGGATATGCCGGTGGTTTAGGACATGGACTTGGAGGCTACGGTGGCTATGGTAAGTTGATTATTTTATAACATACTTCACCACCCAACTAGCAAAATTGTGCAAAATCGCAAGATCTTATCGCTACATAGAGATATTAAAGTTGTAAATAAGTAACGCTTATGGCTGCTAGTGATATATATGTGATATGAGACACCAGATAGCTGTATAACAATATACAGCCTAATTGGGATTATAACCTACGATATAAACGTTTACATAGCTGCCTTTTACATTACATATAACACTGTTGTAAAATAGTATACTCAAAACCTCAATTAGAGCAGTTATGTTGTATATTAGTGTTTTCATGATACTACTATAACGCAAATATGAACTTATGTGGCTCTGCTATCATTGATATATAGCCAGTGTTATATTAGAACCTTTACAGCTAACTAGTGATATAATAGATGTCACAGTAGCTGTTTTATCACAGATATGCTCTATATGTATATCCACTATCGCTTGCGTTATATTAATGATAACTGAACCTTTATTACCACTCAATAGATGTAATGCAGCATAATATATTTCTCATTTATCACTGGCAATATATTAACTTTCTTATTTCTAATATAACGCTAAAAAGATGCATATTTATTCAAAAATGGGCGTATATGTCACCTTTCTGCTGCATATTGGATTTCTTGACATTAAATTGTAGCAAAACATTATTTTATGGCTGACGGTGACGATGTTTTATTTCACAAGTTTTTATTTTTCCAAGTTTGTGCAAAAACATGGATCAAAAATGGAGTAATTACAAGAAAGGTGGGTCTTATAAACGCAGAAGAAGGGAAAGAACATTAAATTTACCGGAATATATCAAAGGTTTATTTAATTTGAACCTGAGGAACCCTAAACACCGTAATGGCGGCGAGATGTTGTATATCTTCTGGTTAGAAGCTCCCTTAACTCTAATTAGTTGTATATAGATGTCTTTGCAAATACCTAATTAATAAAAATATTTAAATTTTAATAAATATTATTAATTCGAGGGGGGCATTAAAAATACAGTAATAATATGGTACCCATTTATCAGTAAAATTGCAAGCGCATATGAATTTCACCTAAAACTTAAAATATACGGTCAATTTTTACCAATGGATTTCAAGATGGAGGAAATTATAAAGATACTTACCAATATTATTGGTTTTAATTTAATAAAATCCTGTCAGAGTTCCAAATCACGCACAAGTCCGCACAAAACAAAAAAAGTGTTATTATAGAATCCCAATCAACAATTTGTAATCAAATTATTGTAAATCAGCGTTAGCTGCGACGCTTCTGTTTCCTAATTGTGACACAATTGAATTTTTGTCACTGATTTAACACCAACTAGCTCAGAAGGACACAGATATACAAATGATTTATTTCCCGGTAGTCCTAAGCGGAGCTTTAATATATCTAATATATCTCCTAATAGCGATTAAAGTGGGGCCAAATTCGCATGATATAAGCTTGTTTACAATAGATATGCGACTGTTTCTACAGCTGATATACAGCTAATAATAGCTGTATATCGAAAATTTTGCTAGTTGGGCATCGACTGGATCAATAGAGTCTACTAAGGGTCAAAAGTAAGCTATTCAAAAAGCAAAGTATTCAACACATATTCAGGTAGTAAGTAAGTACCTATTAGGGCTATTTCAGTCGTCGAACAGAAAGTGTTCGCACTAAGTGTTCCGGTCTGAAAGGCGTGAAGGTTAACGAAATGACTCAGATCAAATTTAAAAAAGACATTTTAGGTCTCGCACGTTTCTAGTGAGATATTTAAATATGTGTTACAATGCCCTCTTACCATCCGACGGACCTTTGCATTATATCAAAGAATAGACCGAAAAAGAGTTTGCAATTTTAGAAGTCACATTGCCAGTTAAACAACTCTTAATATAACACCAAACAAGAAAACAAAATAAAGTTTGCAATTTTTGGAGACAAAATTTACATTGCCTGTTTAACAACTCCTAAATAGAGCACAAAGCCTGCTCTAAATGCATATGACGCGACGGATTCGGAACCTAGTTTGCACGTATCAATAGCTCATAAAAGTTGTACCCGCTTCCACCACTGTGCTCGTCCAAGTTTAAATTGACCAAAGCTTTTAGTTTCCGGAGGGGGTTAGTTCGAATTCAAAGGTTTTTGATGTTCATTTTCTTCAATTTCCAGTTTGGGATGCCCAGTTTCTGTTGAATTGAAAATTCTGCGTTTTCATTTGAGGTTCGGATTTTGCACGTTATTTTCGCTAGGATTAAGATAATATTTTAGGAGTGGCTCTGTCTGCTCGGGATATTATTTGTGCAAAAGATACTTTTAGAATTTCTGTTGGATTTGTACAGGTTTTTGAATTTGAAGGCAAGTTGCAAAATATACTTACTTATTTTTATATTTATGAGTCCAGCAGTAAATTTCTTGAATCTGAGGTAGCATTTATACCATTCCAACTTGAAGGTAAAGAAAATTAAGTCTCTTGTCTTGCAAAGCCAAGCAATGAGACATTTCACGAGAATTACTGCAAATTGACCAATCCACTTGCACATTTAAAGTAAAACGAAAAAAAAACGAGTTCAAACCATCAGCCACTAGAAACTGCATAAGGAAAGCTGGGAAAATAAAGAAAATCCCAACTCAGAGAAAAATTATCCGCTTCACGGAGCACGAAAGAGGAGACGCGAGAAAAACCATTTTGAAAAATGGTATTATTTGCACTCTTTACTGACTTCTGGAGGTTCACATTGCTCAAGAATAGTGGAACAAAAATACGAACGGAAATAAGTTTGCTCCATAACCTTTACGGTGTAGGCAGAATGTCAACCGTTTACAAAAAAATGTTTTGCCACGACTGCCGTTTGAGTGTGAGGCATATTTCCCATGTAATTAAATGAGTGTAGGTACTCATAGAAGTTGAGGTTGCCATGTTATAATCACGCTCATAACAGGATCGGCATAAAAAAGGATAGCGTATAGCTGAAGTACCTACCTAATAAAAATCAACCCATCGACATACAGAAATAAACTCAATAACATCTTCAACACACCAAAACGTTCAGGTACCTTTGGCTTCAGTTAGTTTTGATTATTTTTTCTGTCTTTTATCTCCCGAAGACCAAAATTAGAAAGAAAGGAATCTCTTTTCCAAAGAGGGTTTTACTCACACACTCTGCCGATTTCTGGCCGCTCGCAAGGCTCCAAAATGGACGAACAAAAGCTGTAGTTGTAATTAGTTAAACGCATGATCGTGAAAGCAATAGCGCGGGAGGATAAAGTGGGTGCAGCTCGTTACCGGTTAGAGAGGGGAAGAAGGATCTAATTCATGCTAAAAATCCGAAAAAAACTCTCTAGACTTGTCCCGTATTTCAAGAAGTCGGCTACCTAATCTAGGGGATTGAACGAGGGTACTGGTTTTTACACAGAGCGACTGCCATCTGACCTCCGCAACCCAGAAGGGAAACCAGACCCAATCCTATATTAAACTTTTGCCAGCTGATGAGTTTTCAAGCCGCCATTGCTTACAATGGACTCCGATATATTTTAACTTCTAATATCTACTATATTACCTGGGACCAACGGTATAACGTGGCTACCGAAGCACAGAAACGCTCGAGATATATACCTCTACCGGACACCCATCCATGGCCTGGCCACGGAAAAAAGATCTCAAGCCCTAAAGAAAATTTCAGAAAATTCTATATTGGAGGGAGGTAGCCTAAACCATTCATTACCTATCAAAATATTAAGGGCAATGCGGCGTTGTTATAACGACACGACTTAACTAATCTACGTCCATAATAATATTTTCTACCACGATAGACGGCAATAATTTTCGAAGTCGTGTTCGTACCGAATCGGTAGCATTCCCTTTACTAACATTTAATTTTGATTAAAATGACAAAAACATAATCTGCAATATCAAAAGGCATCTTCAATCTTCGCATAAACGTACAATATACGAACTCTAATTCCAATTATCACACCCCTATTCTTACTATAACAACACTGCAGTTGTATAAGTCGGCCAGACTACCATGAGCTCTGACTGTTTTCTTTTCTTTCTTATTTCGCCAGCCAATTAATAATAGGATCAAAGGGTCAGTGGTCAAGTAATGTTGGCTGAGCTACAGTCTGGCCAGCTGTTGCGTTCAGAGATACAAATTGGACTTAATAACGTTCGCAATCTTGAACCATTACGTCGGAAGGGCCGTAGGGAACCGTGTTCTACGTAATGTGCTGCACTACTTTATTGCAAGCGTTTCAAGTTGAATTAGAACTTATTAAAACAGCAAAGGTTGTGTTTTGTTCATAGGTGAAATTCATTGATCTTAATCTTACAAAAGATGCTCTCTGTTTGGCACGAATCACCGTAATTGGATCGCGTAGACTGAGAGCGAATGAAAAACATAGATTGTGTCAGTTAATGCTTCTCATACCAGGGGGCATGTTATAAATACCAGCAAAGGGATTCGAGGGCAGTGTATTGTTATTTAGGCCTTGGGCTGACAATCTGTCTATGGCGATCTTGATGGCGATACACACTTCAATCTAAAATAGCTTTGAATATACCAATCTTGTCAAAAGTGGCGAAAACGCCTTTTACTAGGCGTTTGACGCTCTGTCTGCTCCCTAAGGATAAAGGCGTGACTTTATAGTATATGAATGGATTCATAAAAATATGCTATTATCTATGGTGTCCACCGCGGTCAGTGCAATTGCAGGTGTCACTAATAATTAACATGCCTTCCGGAAGACGGAACACACCCGTTGATATATAACATACCAATCGACGCATAACGGACCGCCTATGTCAGTCTGTTAGTTTTCCGCTCTATGGTTTTACCCACAAGGCGATGAGGCGAGCTCACCCTCAAATCTTGAACTTGTTCTTCTATCGAGTCGACGGCAAATCAAAACCCCATCTCAAATTTCTATA